>BQNB010110733.1:9630-20330 GCA_026074375.1 Tanacetum coccineum | reverse complement strand
GGATTAGAAATTTAGGACTAAGTATAAGAATTAAGAAAATAAGAATTAAAGAAATAAGAATTAGAGAAATAAGATTTAAAGAAAAAAAAATTAAGAAATAAGAATTTAAGAAATAAGAATTAATGAAAAACGATTTAAAGAAATTAGAATTAAAAAATAAGAATTAAGGGAATAAGAATTAAGGGAATAAGAATTTAAGAAAATAAGAATTTAAGAAATAAGAATTAAAAAAATAAGAATTAAAGAAATAGGAATTTAAGAAATAAGAATTAAAGAAATAAAAATTAAGGAAATAAGAATTAAAGAAATAAGAATTTAGAAATAAGAATTTAATTATGCCTCTGCTATTTACCCTATCCCCAAGTTATTTAGACAAAACTTTTCCGATATAGATGTTAAACATGTTTTTAAACGCCTACGCAACATAATAGAAGTTTTTCAATGAAATTATATTTTTTGTCTTTTAGTCGGGAATTAAAATAATGTTTTATTATTTTGTTTCTTTTTGTCAAATTTTTAAGGAAGTAAGTCTTAGTAAAGATATTTCTAAGTGTAATAATTTTATAAAATTTCGACATGATCTGTTTGTTTATAAACGCATCCCAAGGTTTTAAACTTTATTTTTAAACATTTTACCTCAATAAATGAATTTTCGACAAAAACCAAAACCTACGTTTTATCAAACATGTTTTTCCAAACGACTATATAAACTATACAAAATTTTATATAAGTATATGTTTACTAGTTTTTCACATATTGGGCTATAAGTCAAATATTAGCCCAATTTTACTAGCCACAATTTTAGCCCAATTGTTTAGTCCGTTAATCCAAAATAAAATTCAAGTTAAGTCCCATAGTCATTGGGCTCTATAGCCATTAATAGTCTTACAAGTATATAGTCCACGTTTAGCCCGTTATTCATTGGGCCTTAAAGCCCAATCTAAGTTTTCTAGTTAGCCCGATTGCACATAACCGAAAGTTATATGAACCTTATTGGGCTTTTCGGTCCATTAAGCCCACACAAATATTTTAAAATACAATAATCCCAAAAATAGATCAATAAGAAATAGGATAAGCAAATAAGTACTTTGTTTATGAAAATAAGCTAGATCAATAAGTCAAAAATAAGCCGAGATATCATTAGGTCTTGTTGGGCCGTTTCACATGCATATGCCCAACAAACAACTCAAAAATATAATAAGCCCAAAAACGAGTCCAATAAGCTATCAAATAAGTAAATAAGCACTTTAGTATCAAAATAAGCTAGGATGTAAGACACAAAATAAGCCGAGACAAATAAGCTTCCAAATAAGCTACGGCTTATTTCCCTTGTTGGGCCGAGAGTCCAAAAGGCCCAATAAGCCGCGATAAGCTAAAAAAATAAACTCATAAGCTTGAAATTCTTTTAGTTTCCAAAATAAGCCACGAATAAGCTAAGCATATATGCCGAAAATTATGAATGGGCCAAAATACAAATCCCTTTTTCTTTCCTTTTTGTGTCGCGACAAAAACAAGCACAAATAAGCATTTGTGTGCTTATTAATAAGCATAATAAGCTATAAGCTTTTATGACCCAAAATATTATTTCACCAACACAACCAAAATGTTAAAATGATATTTTCCTTGTCTTCCCTTTTCTTTACATTCGAACCAAACACACCCTTTATGTGATTTCACCACTTTTAAAGTTTAGATATTTTCAAAACGCATTGTACAACTAGTGTTTTAGCAAGATTATGAGCATAAAAGTACAAGAAAATCAATGAACAAAGACTTACAAATGAGGGTTTTAGGAGAGGATTTAAGCTTAACCAAACAACCCAAACGTTGTTTTATTTATCCAAACGTCCACTATAATCAAACCCGAATGTATTTTAGCTTTCGTGTTCTTGACAAAAGTTTAAAAATGTATGAATATGTGTGTGTGTTATGTTCGATCGGACCAAGGAGGAGGAAGAGAGGAGAGGATTTTCTTTGTGTGTATTTTGGTGTTTATGTGTGTGTTTTTGAAATGAAAATATGAGACAAAATATAGGACATACATGGTTGCAACATTTTAGCTATGTTGTCTCCAAGGGAGGCGGTCATGGTACAAAAATAGAAGGGAATCCCATGTTTTGTAAGTTTAAATTTTTATGTAGTTTTTTTCTTGTTTCGTTAAATTTAACGTAAACCCGAAAATTCGCGTTTTAAGCAAGGTTCTTTTGAAATATGAAATCTTTTATATTGTATAAAAGTTTAATAAAGTAATTGAAATAAATTTTCAGCGGTACGTGTTGGGTGTCGTTTTTTCGTTGCACGCGGAAACATTTCCCGGTAAATGACTAAATGCAAACGAAAATCTTTAAAAGGTGATAATTTGATATAAAAATGATTTATTATAGTAGAAAGTTGTTGGTTGACAGCTAGTTGCACCGTAACTGTTTAGAAGTCAAAATCCGAGTTGTGCTATAGAAATTCAATGAGATAGTAGTATGAAAATATAAAGTCAGAGTATTTTACGATACTATGACCTAGGAAAATCACCGGTTATCACAATATTATATCAAAATAAAGAGAATAAAAGTCATACACACAACATACAAATTGATAAAAAGTGGAAAGCTAGAGCATATTGGCTATGAAAAGTTATTATTTCCAAATAAAAACGATGCAATTGATATTATATACAACAAAAAGCATTAAATCGTACGCAAAAATCATCAATAACACAATCTAACTTTTAACATTAAATATCACAAGATAAACACATTTCACAGAGTATGTATCATGCATATTCATCACCAAAACGCCACAAATAACACAAAACCATGACTAACTTTTCCCACTTATTACATCCATTTTGGAGACTTTTAATACATTAAAACACAAATTATTAGTGCCACATACGACAAAATATTATCAAATAGAATAAATGCAAAATGAAAAATTAAGACTCTTTCCGTTGGTGGACGTCTTAAGTTAATCAAGTATGTCCTTACGTCCTTGCCTCTTTATCATATGTCGCTTTATAAAGCTCCTTTGGGTGTTCTTCGTGACTTGGAATCCCTTCGCAGAAAATTTTTTAATGGTGCCGATATAAATGAAAAGAGATTCTCTATGATTAGTTGGAACAAAATTTTGGCTTCTAAACAAAAAGGAGGGCTAGGTGTGTCCAGCTTCTTTGCGCTTAATAGATCCTTATTATTTAAGTGGGTTTGGAGATTTCTTTCGCAGGATGCATCCCTTTGGCATCGTCTTATTGCTGTTTTATATGGCAATCGTTCTCCTTTTGTTCACACAGGTTCGGTTTCCAGTTTATCCCCTTGGAATTGTATCTTGAAAGAGCTCAATTCTTTGTCCGCAAAAGGTATTAACCTTCTTGCGCTTTTGAAAAAGAAAGTGGGAAACGGTGCGAACACTCTCTTTTGGGAAGATTGTTGGATTAATGATGTCCCCCTTAGCAGATCTTTTCCTCGTTTATATGCGTTGGAGCTCAAAAAAGGTATTACGGTTGCAGATAAACTCATTGATGCTTCGTTTGTTGCTTCTTTTCGTAGAAACCCCCGTGGAGGGGTGGAAGAAGAGCAGCTTCACCATCTAGTTGAACTTGTTGGGTCTATATCTTTATCTCCTTCCAATGATCGATGGGCATGGCTTCTTGGATCTTCTGGTGAGTTTTCTGTTCACTCGGCTAGAACATTTATTGATGATATTCTTTTACCTTTTGTTGGTGACGTTACTAGATGGGTGAAAGTGGTTCCAATAAAGGTAAATATTTTAGCGTGGAAAGTTTGTTTGGATAAGCTCCCCACGAGACTTAACCTTTCACTTCGTGGGATTGATATTCCTTCTATTATATGCCCAAATTGTGGTTTAGCTGGAGAATCATGCTCGCATCTTTTCTACTCTTGTAATTTAGCTCGGACTTTATGGCGTAAAATTGCTCGATGGTGGGAAATTGATATTCCAGATTTTTCTTGTTACGAAGAATGGATTGCTTGGTTCAAAACTACTCGGTTTTCTAAAGCTCAAAAGGAAATGCTAGAAGGGGTCTTTTATGTTATGTGGTGGATGATTTGGAAATTCCGCAACCAAGTGCTTTTTGGATCTTCTCATCCGCGTATGGAGCTTCTTTTTGATGATATTGTTTCGTACTCTTTTACTTGGTGTTCCAATAGATGTAAAAACAATATTGATTGGATTTCCTGGATGAAATGTCCTAAATCCATATCCTTGTAATTTTCTAGCTTCTTGCTAGTTTTTTTTTTTTAATTTCAATTTGCTGTTCAAAAAAAAATACTTGTTTAAAAACAATTTTACATTTAATGAGTTTAGATTTTGTGATCATAAAAAAGGGAGCGATTGTTGATAGAAATAATGTCTAAAAACGTTATTAATATTTTTTGATATCTCTACGTTTTGATAATCACAAAATGTAAAAATGGTCAATGTAAAATTAAATCGTAAACAAGTAATTAGTAGTAAATTTGTTTTTTGAGTGTTGCTACAGTTGCACATTTTTTTGGGCTCCCAATTGGGAGCCAACCCCATTTGTCTTTTTTTTTTAAATTAGTGGCACTATATAACATAAAAATTACTCGGCACAATTTGGAAAAAATACAAAAGCATGATTTATTCAGATAAAATAATACTCGCGACATGAGGCCAAAAAATTAGACATGAGACCCAAAACATAAGCCCATATTAAAAAAAAAACTATTTAACATGAGACAAAAAAATAAACCCGCACAAAATACAAAAAAAAATGCACTTTAGCAACGCGCGGACGTCGTTTAAGGCACACGTGATCCCATAAAATTATTTTAAAAAAACCGTACAAAAAAAACAAACTTTTAAACATGAGGCCCAACACATAAGCCTATATATAAAAAAAACTATTAAACATGAGACCGAAAAAATAAACCCGCACAAAATACAAAAAAAAAATTAAAAAAAATTAATGCCCCGCAACAACGCGCGAAAACTATTAAACATGAGACCGATATGGTCACAAACGTACAACACATAAGACTATATATAAAAAAAACTATTAAACAAGAGACCGATATGGTCACAAACGTACAACCCATTATATTAAAAAAAAACCATATAGCAAAAAAAACAACACTTTAAACATGAGGCCCAACACATAAGCCATATAAAAAAAATTATTACTAATATACACATTTGTCGATAAACTAGCCTAAAATTCGCATAAAATCTGGCCCAAAAATCTGGACCAAAGTAAAAGAAAAAAAAATAGCCAAAATTAGCCTGAAATCTGGCCTAAAGTAAAAAAAAATACAAAACGGTACATCAACTTTTACTATTTACGATTTTCTTACACAAAAAATCCCGTAAAAAAATTAACAAAAAAAACACGTCAAGTTTTTATTGTTCACAACTTTTTTACATTCATCGGCCCAAAAAAAAAGATATCGAATCGTCCCAAAAAAAGAAAATATTCTGGAAAAAATTAACCCGTCCCAACGCAAAAAAAATATCCCGAATCGTACAAAAAAAGGAAATATCCGAGAAAAAATTAGCCAAAAAAAAACCCAAAAATAGCCTAAAATCTGGCCCAAAGTAAAAAAAATACAAAACGGACCCTCACTTTTTAACTATTTACGATTTTCTTACACAAAAATTCCCGTAAAAAAATTTACAAAACCGTCCCAAAAAAGAAAATATTCGGGAAAAAATTAGCCCGTCCCAAAGCAAATTTTTTTTCCCCGAATCATACAAAAAAAGAAAATATTAAAAATTAGCCCCGCCATAACGCATCGCCAAAAAAAAAACCCCCGAAACGTAAAAAAAAATTATTCGGGAAAAAATTAGCCCCGCCGCAACGCGCGGGTTCTTTTGCTTGTTAGAAACTGAATCTATGAAAATAAAGTTTTCCGTATTACAAAATGATCAAAAAATAAATAAATAACGTGTTACAATATATAAAACTTTTATAACATTCATTACAATCGAATCCAACGAACAAAACGAGGGTTCTAGCAACACTTGATATTCATTGGTTTCTAGCTCTTGTGACGACCAAGAGTAGAATCAGAAACCGCGACATTTGAGTGAGATGAGGGGTGTATCTTTTTGAACAAAGTTGGGAAGCAACCAATAGTCGAAGAAATGACATGATCATCGTCGTCGAGTATGCTATCCTTGGTCGTAATAGTTGTCTTCTTCATCTTTTCTTGATGGTGTTCCCTCATTCCTTGTTTAATTTGTGTGTTAATCTATATGCTAAAACTAGATCCATCCGCTGCGTACTCATAGCTAAACTGGTTACCTAGTTTGTTAAACCCTAACAGTGGCATTACGAGCCAACTCGTTTTGACATTATGGGTTACACGTTTAGTTTTAATATTCACGCCTAGTTTACACGCCTAATATTAAAAATATGCTTGATCTGATGCGTTAGTATTTTATTTTTGTTTTACTAGTAAAATATGGCAAAGATAATGCAAATCCTTGCCATAATTAATAAAATATGGTAGATCTAGATCTTGAAAATTATTAATAGTTAATATAGGTTAAAAAAGAATTAAAATTAAATTGTTAATTTAGTAGATTTGTTTCTTTTTTAATTAATGATTATTTTGGAAAGTAAATCACACTACATATCTAAAAGATCTTAATTTTATTTATGGTAAAAATCTTTTATTTTGGAAACTAGATCTTTTAAATATTTAGTTTGCTTTTGTTTCCATTTTCGACCATAAGACCTACTCAATCACTTTTTGTGATGAATGAGGCAATCTAGGCACATAGATGAAAACCTAGTAAGGCTCTTATGGTTCTCCAATTTGGGAAGACTCGCAAGAGAACTCGGATTTTACATGTTTACTTGTTTACTAATGTCATCTTTAGTTTTAGTCTGTTTGATGTGCTTATTTGTTTACTTGATTCCTTGTTACACGCCTAAACAAATAAAATACGGACTAACTTAAAGTGAAAGATGATGTAAATATGATATAGTAATTACACGCCTGAATAAGATGTTCAATGTGACCGGCTATTTGTTTCGTGTAAAACTTGTTTTTTTGAGGAAATTAACTAGACATTAAATTATGAAACATGTTTTCTTGATTTAAAAACTGGACATTATGAATCTATAGGAAGTACGGCTCATCCACTAGAACAAACTATAAGAGAAGTTTAAGGCGGGCATTCCTAAAGAATTCAGGTTTTTAATAAGCTTCGCGCTGACCTGTTTCTCCGCTTCTTTGTGCGTTCGATTGGAGTTACCGAGAACCTAAATGATCACTACAATGTCGTATAAAAAGGTTTTTAATATTAAAAGTTAACAAAATAGTGAATCAAAAGCGAAGTTTGAAAATTCTATGAAATATCCACATATGACTTTCATGGAATATGGCTTTTTGCAGAATCCTTAAATTATTATTTCTTTATATTATTCATTTCTTAATTATATTTATAAGTATACACAATCACGGTAAAAAACGCTGCCGTTTTGTCTTGGGTTGCTACAGTATCTTTTTGGGCCGGCTTGGGCCAGCCCAATTGGTTTTTTTTTTTTTTTTAAATTTGTATGCACAAAGTAGGAGGGAAATTTTTTTTACAAAATTTCCGATTTATTCAGATAAAAAAAATATCCGCGGAAACATCTTCGATACCTAATAACTTTAAAATAATCGATATGGTCACAAACGTACAACCCATTATATTAAAAAAAACCATATAGCAAAAAAAAACAACACTTTAAACATGAGGCCCAACACATAAGCCATATAAAAAAAATTATTACTAATATACACATTTGTCGACAAACTAGCCTAAAATTCGCATAAAATCTGGCCCAAAATCTGGCCCAAAGTAAAAAAAAAAAACTAGCCAAAATTAGCCTGAAATCTGGCCCAAAGTAAAAAAAAAATACAAAACGGTACATCAACTTTTACTATTTACGATTTTCTTACACAAAAAATCTCGTAAAAAATTTAACAAAAAAAACACGTCAAGTTTTTATTGTTCACAACTTTTTTACATTCATCGGCCCAAAAAAAAGATATCGAATCGTCCCAAAAAAAGAAAATATTCTGGAAAAAATTAACCCGTCCTAACGCAAAAAAAAATATCCCGAATCAACAAAAAAAGGAAATATCCGAGAAAAAATTAGCTAAAAAAAAACCCAAAAATAGCCTAAAATCTGGCCCAAAGTAAAAAAATATATAAAACGGACCTCACTTTTTAACTATTTACGATTTTCTTACACAAAAATTCTCGTAAAAAAATTTACAAAACCGTCCCAAAAAAAGAAAATATTCGGGAAAATATTTCCCCGTCCCAACGCAAATTTTTTTCCCCGAATCATAGAAAAAAAGAAAATATTAAAAATTAGCCCCGCATAACGCATCGGCAAAAAAAACCCCCCGAAACGTAAAAAAAATTATTCGGGAAAAAATTAGCCCCGCCGCAACGCGCGGGTTCATTTGCTTGTTATAATACAGACAGCGACGTATCAACTTAAACTATTTGACATCAAAGTCTTCGCTTAAATATATTCATTTCCCTTTGGTTACTATCTTACATGTATAGTATGATCTCGAAATGATTGCATATTTAGAATTATGGGTTGCTTTGCCCTCTTTAGTACTATAATATAGACAGTGGCATATTAGTTAATAATATTGAAATATTAAATACCAAAGTCTTCGCAGTGATAAAATTTATTTTTCAGCTACTATTGATTCTTTCTATTCATTGGCTATAATATATCTACATATAGTATGATTTCAAAGAGAATATGATTGATGTAAGCAACATGTTGGTCATAATTGTGTGGGCTGCATTGTTTTCCGTTGGTTTTGCATCCATAGAGACGAGTCTTCTTCCCTCCGATGAAGGTTTATAGCCGATGTCGATATATTGTTTAACTGATGTTTCATGTTATGCATTTAAAATGCTTTGTCTTTTTTTTTTGGCAGTGGATGCATTAAAGTTGATTGGAAGTAAGCTGGGTACAAACTGGGATTTCAAAAAGGACCCATGTGTTGATTGGGTCAGTTCTAATCCAAATAGCACATATGACAATACTCTTCTTTGCAACTGTGAACCAAACGGGACGATATGCCATGTCACAAGCATGTAATTGTCTCTTCTCTTATTATCTAACTTGAATAAACCTGATACTATAAGAAAATATGTATATTTTGGTTATATACAATAAACTGGTGTGGTGCATGATCATGTGAATACATACAAAAAGGCAATTGAACATGGCTTTATATGATTAGGTTATCATCATAAACCTCTCAGAAACACTATTTTCATGCCGAATGGTCTTGGAGGGGTGTGCAACAGGTGCCGTAACACATGGCCTCCACTTAAAAAGGATCACATTTCTATTAGTTTGCATATAAATACGTATAATATCAAACATATATGAGTAATATAATTAAAGTTTATATGCAATTTCTTTTTAGTTTACAAGTGTAATAGAACATCCTTGTTGTTATTGCCTAAGGCCACCAAAAACCAATATATAAAAGGGCTCTGTTTTCATTGTTGATCATCTATAAAACGGCTCCGAAAAAGATGCATCAAGGTTGATGTTTTATACCTAAAACCTTTCATTTTGTGACTAATCCTTTAATATATAGAAAATTAAAAAACAACCGAACTTATAAAGCCCAATAGCTAAGCCAACTAAGATAAGGCATAAATCTAATTTAGCCCAACTTTAATTATCGGTTATCACTTACTCTTAGGGTGTTATCGGTTCGGTTATCTGGTTGTTCGGTTAGCTCAGTTCGGTTAATTCGGTTAATTTTTTTTTGGAAAATTCTCAAATTGCCTCAAAAATGAAAGCCCTTTCTCAAATTGCCCCAAACAATTTGGATCTTCTTAAATTGCCCCATGCGACCTATGCGACTTATACAACTTATGCAACCTCTGACAAATTTACCAAATACCCCTATTTTCCAATGATTGAATGTACTTTTTTTTCAGAATAGAGGTATTTAGGTAAATTTTACAGATGTTGCATAAGTTGTATAAGTCGCATAGTCGCATGGGGAGTCTGGGGCAATTTGGCAAAGGGTTTTCATTTTTGGGGCATTTCAAAAAATTTCTCTTTTTTTTGGTAAACCCAAAAACCGAATCAAACCGAACTAGAATTTAACCGAACCGAAAACCAAATTTAAATTCAGTTCGGTTTTTGAGTTGACCCGAATAACCCGACTTTCACCATTTATTTAAAAGAAATTACATATATATTTAGAAAAAAAAATTCAAGCATAAAAAGTGTTTTTTTTATATTAGGATAAAACTTTAATGACCTATTTATTTATGTATATAAATATATAAAAAATATATTCAGTTTTCGATTCGGTTTTCGGTTCAGATTATCAAACCCATATCCAACCCGAAAACCAAATTTGTAGTTCGGTTCGGTTCGGTTTTGACAAATTCGATTCGGTTCGATTATTTTCGGTTCGGTTCGGTTTCGGTTTTCGATTTATTTGGTTATTTCTGTTTTTCTACTTATTCCGTATCAATTCACCAATATGATCAGCTTTTGTTTGGAAATTCTTAGCATTATTTTAAAAATAAAAAATTAAGATTTTAATTCAATGTTACTTTTATTGACGCTTAGTTGATTATATCAAATTACAAATAGAAGTTGTATTATGAAAGACCTCTTTTAATCCTTGAAAAGCCGTAAGATAAATTGTTATATGAGGATCAAAGTA
>BQNB010110732.1:6007-22495 GCA_026074375.1 Tanacetum coccineum | reverse complement strand
TGCTCAACAAAAAGTAATTGGAGTCATGAATATCTATACATAAAAATGTTAAAATGTGTATATAAATGTATGCAACAATGTACAAACTCATAATAATCTATTTTTTTGTACTCATCCATGTTTCCAAGATTCCAAATGGTAAGCTAACCCATGTTGGACTTGCACATGTGTATATATTGTTGCTTGTATCATCTTATGTTTGTTTGTTGCTAGTCGTAGCCAAGAACACTCTCGAAGGTGATGCTCTTGACCCACGGATCCTCGCCTTGGAACATAGGGGAGCAACGATCTAGGGGTAGCATGTATAATGGTATCTATCCTTTCTTTAACAAAGATATCGACCTTCTAAGAAAAGACCAAGTTCCCGCCTTTTTTATTTGACAAAAGGGGGAGAAGGAAAGCAAAGCATTGATGCTTATTGAATCAGGAAAAGCAAGCAATTACAGAAGCAAAGAGCCATAACATACATGGAGCTATGTAAGACTCATAAGGTGAAGACAATGTTTAAGCTTCACCAAATTACAAGGCCAAGATCAAGACGCAAACTTCATCAATGGATGTCTTCATCTTCGCTATGTTTGTAATTTTATTTGCTTTTCGAAATTTTATTTGTCATCATCAAAAAGGGGGAGATTGTTGGTGCAACATTGACTAGGATCTCCTTTATGTTTTAACAATGACAAATAAACATTCGCAAAACGTAAAATCACAAACGATAGCCAAAATCCGTAAAATCGGACTTTTGTGTCTGGCGCGCTGGGCATGCGTCAGCGCACGGCCAATGCGCCACACACTAATTCTAATTTACAGATTTTGTAATTGTCGGGTTTCCTCTTACCCGACACATGTGGAAACTTCAATAAAGGTATTTACATGATATTTGAGCTTTTGGGAACACTCCAAATGAGGTTTAGACTTAGAGAGGAGCAAAAACGAATCCTTTTATTTTTTTCTATAGAACGTCAACTCAAATCTTTTATCAAACGCCTCTAGCCAAGGCCGAGACTTCTTTCTAAACCTAGTATGATCATAAATTCAACATACCATCAAGCAAAAGTAATCATTTGACCTTAATCCAGATTAACGTTGTTCCTAATCATGTAACGGGTTTTACTCCCTTATTGGTCAAACTAAGTCAAAGGTTACTTTGCGTAAATGCATCCTTTCCCGTTATGGGATATGCTTTACTTACGATGTAAAGCACTTTACTTGTTTGCATCAAGATGATTAGTGATCAAATCCATTCTTGATTATTATGGATTAAAGTTTAAATGACTAATTGAGTTTGTGGTCTTTGGAAGTTAATCTTACTTTGACTTTTCTCACTTCCTTAGTTATAACTGTTTTTACAAACTCACATGTATTCCTCACATGTACAAGTCCTAACTTCCTCTATACACTCCCTCTACCCATTCTTTCTAATCACTTGTTTACCCTTCTTACCCAACAAGTGATTTCATCTCTTCCACACACACTTCAAACATCTTCTTCCTAAACAATCCCATAATCACTTTTGCCCACTCTTTTCTTTCTTATTGGCAATGTGATTATTAACCCAAATCAATCATTTGATTTCTCCTAAACACCATCAACCTTCTTACTTATCTTCCTAAACACTTATCAAGCCTAAACATCCTTTTTCACATAAACCTTCACCAAATAAACCCCAAATCTTATCCTCTACAATGCCAACTCATATTCCCTTATACAATGTCTCTTGTACTTGTTGTGCCTTTATGTCTCCTATATTCCCAACCAATATCTTCTATATCTTTTCAAAACATTCTCCACCATATATCCACTATGCACCTTCTTCTCTAAGAAATTCAAATTAGACACACGCATACACTTCTTTATCTCAACTCTTGATCAAGCCATGTCACCAATCTAAGTTCACACACTCTTCTCTTCTTAACCCTTGGATTTCTTTTCAAACTAATACAACAAATACAACAAACATACTTTCTTCTCTACCTTTGATCAAGCCACCCCATTAATCCAAACTCTCTCATTCTATTCTCAACCATTGGATTCATGCTTCATCTCAAACAAACACAACCTCTCTCATAAACACTCATTTCTCACTCACAGAACAAACACAGCCTTCTCTCTACCCTTAATCTTGCTACTTATCCAAGTGTACTTCTCAAATCCTCACCCTCCATTTCAAACTAAGATCAAGAGGCTCCTTTTCATCGCATCATGTCATATCATGACAACTCACACACAACTCATCCTCTCTTATCCAACATGTGTGTTAATAAATTTGAAATTCAAATTTCAAATCTTTCCCCCTTTCCCTCCAAGTAAAGAATATTCCAAGAATATTCTCTTGTACCCTAACTAGCTATTTCAAATATTTAGTTGGATCCCAACTAAGCTAGTTAGACTTTGAGAAATACCCAAACTACCCCTTTCTGATAATTCTTTTCTCTCTTTACTTTATCAGACAAGCAAAACGCTTTTATTACTTTACAAAACGCTTTTATCAAATGTCTATTTAAGTTGGTTGACCTTGAGTATAAGAATGATTAAAAGTTCTTAGTGTGAAGTACAATTGGGGGTTTAACAAGAGTGGGTAGTTAGAAAGCCAAAAACTCAAAAAATAGGTTCGGGTCTTTGGCGCGCTGGTCACGCGCTGACGCACGGCCAATGTGTCAGACGTGAATTGCATTTTTCCTTTTTTGGGTTCTTGGCCTATAAATACCCTATCTTGGCCTTTGTATTCCTCACCTCTTGCAAACATTCTTTCCTCTCTATTCTCTCCTCTAATCCTCTAAGTCTAAACACCAAAGTGTTCTAATCTTATCATTCTATTGAAGTGAACACATCTCCGTAAGAGAGCCACACAAGTACCTAAATACTTGTGTGTTTTATCGAGGGTCTTCTTTCTCATACCCTTTCTATTAGAATCAAGTCTCTAGGCTACATTAGGACTTGGTTCAACTATCTTTCATTTATTCAATCGAGTTGTAAGGGAAGTCTTGTATCCGTTGGATTAAGCCTAGATCATTAGGGATCTAGTTGGGGTTTGATAAGCTTCCAAGGGGAAGGCTTCTAGAGTTTTAGGTTAAGTCGAATCACGGGTTCTTAGAGATAGATTTCGAGGGCAGAATACCGTAGGTAGTAACTCTTATGTGTGAGCGTCATGCTTTGTTGAAAGTCAATGGAGTTAAATTGTAATACGGTTTATAGTCCACCATAAGCATTATACTAGAAATAGTATCGGTGTCGTGGATTCATAATTGGACGTACGGAAGGACTAAACCCCCCTTCCCGAACCAGTATATATCATGGTGCCTTTTCTTCTCTTTTCTTTTCTCTATCTACTTATTGTTCTAATTGCAAAGTAGATTAGTACACCACTCGGCTCTTTTAAGACTTGAAGTTTTATAAACTTTAAAGAAGTAAATAAAACTGTATTCACCCCACTCTACGGTTCTACAATTGGCATTGAACCTTTTTTTCAAAAGCATTATTCAAAATGGTCCTTATGTCCCAATGACTGCTGGTAATAGAAAACCAGAATCTCAATCCACAGATGATGAAACAAAAGCTGCTAACTTAAACCAACGACTCAAAAGTCTCATCATGTCTGTCCTACCAGGTGACCAAATGAATTATGTAATCAATTGTGAAACAGCAAAAGCTACCTAGGAAGACCTGATACTATATCATGAGGGTCTCTCTGATGTGAAAGAGAGTAGGGTCATGGACCTGAAGTTGTGTTATAATACCTTCAAATTCAAGGAAGGTGAAAGTCTAACACAAACTTTCACCAGATACAAAGCTTTGATGAATGAACTAGTAAATGATGGTGTTACACTTTCAAAGCTTGAGATAAATATTATCTTCCTAAATGGGTTACCAAAGAAGTGGCTAAGTTTTCGCCAAAGTCTTAGAAATACTAACCATGTTAAAGATTCTGAGCTTGCTTCTCTATTTGGCAAACTCAAGTGTGGAGAAAATCTCATAGATAGTATTTATGAGACTGAAAAGAAAAAATCTCTTGCCATTGCAACACCCTTGGTAACTGCTTTTATCTCTACCTCTATTGTCTAGGACTTTCAAGATAGTCTTGATGATGAAGAGGATACAAGAAGCAATCAAGAATACATGAATGACCTTGAAAAGGAATTTCATGAAAGATCTCTTTTATCCAAATCTAGAAGGTTCTTCAAAAAGGGTACCCAAAGGTTCAGTAGTACAAAGGTAACTGACCAAACTCAATGCCATAAATGTGGAAGGAATGGTCATTTTGCAAGAGATTGTTTCTCAAAAGACTTTAGTTCCCTCATACCAATCACCTTTTCAAAATAGTTCTCAACTAAAGTTCTTCAATTCCTCTCAACAAAAACCTAAACTGAGGCCCACCAAAGACTTTGAAGCTAAATATAACAAAGTCAAGGCTAAGCTGACCCTCCTTAGTTCTGGTGCTTCAACATCCAAATTCTCAATGGTCAAGAACAAATGTCTTGTTGCTGAAGCTTATGAATGGGATGAAGAAGACGTGTCATCTGATGACAATGAAATGGTTAAAGTAAAGGTACTCATGGCACTTGTTGATGATGAAAATGTTGTCATTGGCAAGGAAAGTGCCAAGAATGGTGAATAGGTGAAGATATCTATGAGAAAGGTACACACTCTTCTTGAAATAGAAGATAATGATGAAAAGAAAACTTTTATTGATTATTTGTGTATTGATCTTAATTATGTTGAAAAACAAAGAAATAATCTTGTGTTAAAACATAGAGATCTTGTTCAAGAACTAAATACATGCAAAGAGCAATTGTTAGTATTAAAACGGGTAAAACTTGATTTTCTTACAATGCAGCATGTAAACACTGAAATTCTCAAAGAGAATCAAAACTTAAGGAAAGAACTGAAAGAGCTAACAGCAATCACTGAAACTTGGCTTAATAGTTCAACCAAAGTAAATCAGTATATCAACGAACAAATTCCTAGCCAAAAGAAAAGAATCTTAGCAGTTGACCAACACGCTGAAGATCCCTCCAGTTCTGGGCAAACAGACTTAGTATTTGTAAAATCTTCAGCTGATGATACCATTGTGTCTATTCCTAGTGTTGAAAGACATTGGTTGTTATAAGCTGAAGGATTTAATTTGCCCAACCATGATACTGGTAGAATTCTTCCACTTGAATCACAAGTGAAAGTAACTGACCTTTAGTGTTCAAGTAACTGACTCTTTAGTTCAAGTCACTAACTATGATTCAGTTGATGAATCTTCAGTTTGTAGCACCCCTCTTCCTCTACTGGAGAAGCTTGCTAGTGATGAACTTATATCTGGCCCAAAGACTATCAAATCAATTTTTAAGTCTAATTCAACATTCAAAGTTGAAACTTTAGAATGTGTCACAATAAATAAACCAACCTCAGCTCCTTCTAAGGGAAATAAAAATGTTTCAGCTTCTAAAAATAATTCAACTCCTGCTGGTAAACTGAAGAATGTGAAAATTAAAGATGACATTTCTTTGTCTGTTGTAATGAAAGAACTAAATGATCTAAAATTACAAATCAACAAAAATAGTCATCTTATTCCAGAAACAACAAACTTCAACATGTTCCTAAAAACTCACTCCAAGCAAAATACAAAACATAATTCAAAAAGAGTTGTGAACTTTGTGGGATGAACAATCATCTCTCAAAAAATTGCTACAATTTAGTGTTTTGTAAAAAATATGAGAGAACTGATCACAGAACTTGTGATCACGCTGAATACATAAGCTCAATGAATATGTCTCAGCATCTCAAAAGTTAAGGTGGATCTTCTTTAAGATCTCAAACCTCAAGACCTCTAAAACTCTTTCCACCATGCAAACATTGTGGGTTTAATGATCATCAGTTTGATGATTGTGTCAACTATCCCACATGTGAAATTTATGGAAGTTATGATCATGACATAAAAGGTCACAACAGAATCATTTCTCTCAGAATAAGAATAAACCTAGGAACCCTCAGCATGTCACAAAAAGTTATGAAACATGTGATAGCACAGTTCATACTACCACTAATCACAATGACATTGAGTGGTTCAGAAGAGGTGAAGCACTTCAAGCTAAAAAGGCTGAATCATTAAATGCTAATAGATCAAAGACTCTCACTAAGAGGTAGGTTTTAAAGCAAAACTAACCATTTAACTTATTTGTGTAGTGTGACATCAGGAAGCCCATCTGGTACTTGGATAGTGGATGCTCAAGGCATATGATTGGTGTCAAAAGCTACCTGCACAAATATGTAAAACAACCAGGCCCTAAGGTGGTATTTAGAGATGACTCTACATGCACCACTGAAGGATACAGTTCTATTAAATGTAATGGTATAGTTTCCACAAAAGTAGCATTTGTAAATGATCTCAAATACAATTTAATTAGCATAAGCCAATTGTGTGATGCTAAATATATTGTTCAGTTTGATGAGAAGAAAGGAATTATCTTTAATTCCAATAAAGAAGTTATGATGATTGCTCCCAGAGTAAGAGATGTCTATGTTCTTGACATGACCTCTTCAGCACAACAATCTTGTTTCTTTACCAAAGCATCTGAAAGTGTAAACTAGCTATGGCATTAAAGACTTGCTCATCTAAACTTCAAAACAATCAAACAACTGGCCAAACAAAATCTTGTTATGGGGTTTCCCTCTCTTTTCTACTCAAAAGACAAACCATGTTCATCATGTGAAAAGGGAAAACATCATAGAGCCAGTTTCAAAAAAAACAAACCTCATCAATAAAAAAATGTTTTCATCTTCTTTACATGAATTTATTTAGACCTATAACTCCCAGGTCTATTAACCATGAAAAGTATACCCTTGTCATTGTTAATGAGTACTCAAGGTACACTTAGGTATACTTCTTGAAAAAGAAAAGTCATGCACCTGAAACCATCATGTCCTTCATCAAAAGAGTTGAAATCAAAATGACATCAAAGTCAAACAACTTAGAACTGACAATGGTACTGAATTCAGGAATAGCATTCTTATCAACTTTTGTGATGAAAAAGGGATTTCACAAAAAAATTTATCTTCCTACACACTTGAACAAAATGGTGTTGCTGAAAGGAAAAATAAAACTCTCATAGAAGCTGCAAGAACAATGCCTTCAGGATCTGTCTTTTCAAAACAATATTAAACTAAAGTTGTAGCCACTGCATGCTACACTCAAAACAAGTCTACTATTGTTAAAATACATCTCAAAACTCCTTATAAAAGTTTTCGTAGGAGACTTCCAAACATAAACTTCTTTCATGTCTTTGGATGTCCGGTGTTCATTCATAATCATGAAGATCATTTAGGAAAGTTTGATGAAAAAGATAATGATGGTTACTTTCTTGGATACTCACTTATTTCCAAGGTTATAAATAGCGTGAGGCGTGGCGTGGCGGCATGGCCAAGCCTCACGTCTTAGGAGCCATGGCGAGTCATGGCATTTTTTAAGGCGTGACTTAAAGCGACACAAAATATGAATTTTTTTATAAATTTATATATTTATATCATATTTCAAATATATCTAGTTTGCAAAAAGTGTCATGCATAAGGAATAAAGTCAAGAAACTATCTGATGACATCAAATAACGTCTATTTTATAGCATCATTTATCCCATGTAATTAACCCATTTTGTATATTTATTGCAAAGAATTGTTACTTAATCGTTTATATTTGAGAATTGCAGTAATTATGGAGTACTTGGTGAAGATTGACTAAAGGGCACGCATTCTAGAGCTTAAACAAAGATATTTTAAAGATTATTGTTCTGACATCCAATACGTCGTATCCATCAAGAAAGATACGACGTATCTGTGCCTGCACTCACCAAAGACCACGAAGGAAACAAGATTAATACGTCGTATCTAGGAGAAGGAAATACGCCGTATTCAAGCTATATGGGAATAAAATATTCTAGAAGATATCAAACGTGGTCCCTACTCCAAGAAACCCCCAATACGCCGTATCCAAGACATTGGATACGCCGTATCGAACTGACTCCAAGCCTTATAGATAGAAAACTCAAAAATAAGTTTTAAGTGTGCAAAATCATATTCTCGATACCTAGACCATAAAAGTTGATTTTCAGAGGAGAAAAAGAGCAGAAGAGGTTGAGCAACACGATTAATTTCATAGGAGACAACCTGTAATTTCTTATACTCTTATAATCGTTCACTTTTTGGTATCATTCGTTAACTCGGTTAGTTTACCATAGCTAAATCATGACTCTTGTATTAATTATGATGTTTGAAGGCTAATACCTTCGGGTATTAGCCATTGTTATGAAGATCTTAATGTTTGGTTTGTTTATCTTGATTTCTTAATTTATCATTGAATTGCTTATTTATGTTTATCAATTTATACTTGTTTACGTGCTTAAGTATGCGACCTATCATTCACACACAGTCTAGTACTCCTACATATTTAAAATACGCTGCAAACGTTCGGTGTATGAATAGTGGCAATGCTAAGAGTCCAGGATAGCTACTCCCATATTGCAAATTTATATATCTTAGGAAACATAGGTATCACAAAAATATTTGACCTATCTTGCCTTTAAGTTTTTAGTGAGCTTATTAATGCCATATGTGTGACATTGGATCAACGAGTACGTTCTTATCCATTGGTACAGTTACTTTTCGGAATAGACATGGACTACTAGTATATAAAGAGCCGTTAAGCAGTAAGTGGGTAAAGTCTCTATGAGTTAGGGTTTAAACACAAGGATCACATTTCCTTTAAACCTTAAGAAATAGATTATAATTCAGAAAAGAAGATGCTTTAATGTGGATGCGTGAAATTGTAACAGAATTTTACGTGTCTAGGTCTTAGGAAGAAGTCCCGCCTAAGTCTTAAGAAATGAGATGATTTGGCTTCGAGATACAGTAATCATTGCACTTAATAAACAAACCAACTTTCATTGGATTAAAATGCATTAATAACAGATTTTTTATATATTTGGCTAGACCGCTGAACTTTATCTTCAATTAAATTGCTGCATTCTTTTTATGTCTTGGAATATGAGGTTTTAGTCACCCCCAAACGCCGTGGACCTTACTCTGTAGACTAAAAACCCCCAGATTAATCCAATATATTAAGGATTAACACAAATGTTTACAGCTTAGATATATACTAACTTTATATTAGAAAAAACCAAAGTATTCAAAAATTGAAAATTGTTCCTCGCATCCAAGTGTGTCGACAACCGTACTACCACGAAACTCCCACTCTACCGGATACCACCTGCCCGTTAACGTGTTGTTTTGGTAAAGCATGTCTGCAAAATATCAAATTATAAAAACTTGAATCATAATTTAACACCACACAACGACACATCAAGTTTTTGGCGTCATTGACGGGGAGTGAGAATTAATCTTGATTTTTATTTTGATATTTTGGTTTTTAGCATTAGATTAGATCTAACCTTTAGGATTAGTGTAATTTAGATTAGTGTATAGTTCTGTATATTCCGTATATTTGTTTGTATATTTGTGTGTTTAATTATTTGCGTATTTAATTGTTTTCATAATACACTGTTCTGGTCTATAACTCGATACGGCGTATCCACTTCTGCTGGATACGACGTATCCAACTTTCTATCCAGTACAGCGTATTCATTCAAAAAGATTAATACGGCGTATTCAGTTCCATTGAATACGGCGTATTGATTGTCTGATACAGTAACAGTAAACTTTTCATACTCGAACTTATAGCTTAAAATTTATAGACGCCTTTTTCCCACAGGTTCTACTGATGATTTTTTGGTTATTTTCAGTAGCAATGACTAAGGTAATCAAGGGAGAGTTCGAGAAACTCGAGATTCTAATGATCAACGATGTTTCGCTCACTTGTGACACATCACTTGGAATTTTTTACGATTAATTCAACCAATTAAGCAATATGGATAATGATTTGTTCACATACGAGGTTGAAATTGCTGGGATTACTAACGTCCCATGTGACTTAAATAGAGATGATGATTCGAAACAACAGATGTCACAAGAATCTGATGATGATATGGAGTATGATCCATCTGATTTCAAGTTTACTTCATGGTTAGCCTCAAAAAATTTTAACTACAACACGATGGATCATTATACAAAAAGAGCATTACGGATTTATTGGCTTAGAGGAGATGATGAAGTTGTGCTCACTGACGAAGAATCCTCTGATTCTAATGATGAAGATGAAGTTGCTAAGATTTTTAGGATCGAGACTAATGTGTTTGACTTCAAGACGCCTTTGTGTAGGGCCTTTAAGGAATTTAATTATCTTATGCATATCGATCTAGATGTCCTTACTAAATATATTGAAGGATTTAAGACTTATGAAGAATACAAAGACGATTGGATTTATGAGTGGAATAAAGATGTGCCATTGGTGCACGAAAAATCATGGACTGACACTGGAGTATGGACTCAACCAGCTCCAGTTGTGCATTATTGTAAATCATTTAATTATAAAAGTGGGTATTCAGAGTGGCCTACTTGTAACTAGAAAGAAGATGGATATTGTAATGGAGGAAACTTACCAGGAGGTTACATAGTAGGAAACACGCTCCGTTACCAAGATTTAGAATGGTACGATGCTTTGAAGGATAGCGAGCTAAAAGATGAAGCTTTAAGAAATAAGGCTATCATGGAAGGATTAACCGATGAAGATGATGAATCAAGTAATAATGGTCGGAGAAGATGGGACGGCTATGAGATTGCCAACCATGATCAAGAAGAAAAAGAATATGAAAATGGACATGAAGATAAGGAAAGATGTGAATTGTATGATGATCATGAGTTGTCGGTTTGCAATATAAGAAGATTCGAGATGACCAGGTATTCGTTCGGAGATGACGAAGAGTATGTTGTTGTTAAAGAAGACGAATACGATGATTTGAAGGGTACAAGCAAAGATGCATGTCGAGCATACCAAGAAATCTTTCGCATGATGGACGAAGGATGGATGGTAACCAGAAACGAGTAAAAGAAAGGAAGCTGAAGAAAATTTTAACTTAAAGACTTCGCTGTAAACAAAAGTGCTTCCCGTGAGACAACCCGGATTGTTATTTATTTTTATCGAGTCTGTCTGCCCAAACATCAATACGGCGGCGTACTGAATGTCTGGACGTTATCAGTCCTTTATTTTTATGCACTTTAAAAATATTATTGTCAATTCTGCCAATACGGCGTATTCATGCACATGATACGACGTATTCAACAGACTGACCCGTATTTAGTATTTAGTTTAGTTTAAATTAACCGTAGATACCAAGATAGGAATGCATGTTTTCCTATAATTTGCACATAGGGAACTGCAGAAAACGAAATAGACAATTTGGTGGAGAACTCTACGATCTGGAAAATCTAGAAGGTTGGAGTCTTGAAAATCAGACGGGTATGTTCAGCACATTCTTGCTCATTAAACTCTACTTGGAGAATCTACCGCAGCAAAAAATATTAGGGAAGTTTTCTCATTCTAATTCTTTTTAATTCCCGTTATTAATGTTTTTTATCTATACAACGGGACGTTGTTTAATGCAAGTAGGGGGTTGGAAATTAGCATGAATAATTGTACTATTTTCAACACTAAAATGCTTTAATTTTGCTTCAAAACTAATTTTTAATAAGCTTTACTTTTGTGAATTTACTTGATACTTTACTGCACACAATAACCCTTTGTTAGATATTTGTGAGGATTTGAACCTTATCGTTTCCAAAATTGTTTACCAAAAATTCCACAAAATCATGAGTGTGTCGGTGATGTTGTAGACTTTAGAACTTGGCTTGGTATATCTATTCGAGGACCACATAATTGAGTACTATGGGGACTTAGATGGAGTACACTTGTTTAATTTGGTAAATTTTTAGGATTTACACCTAAAAGCCTATACCATGGTGTTTTATTCAACTACTTACATTGGTTAGTTTATCCCCGTATAACCCTTTGTTTACTCCCGTATAAACCCTTTGTTTACTCTCATCTTAAGAGTAAGATACCCCTAGAACAACCCGTGGAGCCAATCCTTTAGGAATTACACCAACTATCTATTTTGTTACACCTTTACACCTTAGCCTACTCTGTTAGATTATGTCCATTTATCGGTTGCTAGTTGCTTAAAGTGTAAAGTATGTATTTCCCGAGTCTTGTGTCAATTTTCTATCTTTGGTACGGTTGGAAAGAAATTTGCACATTGCAAATGGGAATGTATAAAGTAGTCAAAACTCATGTATTTTTAATACCAACGTAATTATTGGTACGCCCGAAGAACGAAGAATTACCGAAGGAATTATCCGGAGTTATTATGATCGTAAAGATGGTGAAATTACACCGAGTTTCGTAGTATAGTATTAGCAAAAAAAATCAAAAAAATTAGAAAAATCAAAACAAAAAAAGAGAAGGAAAGTTTAGAGATAATCGCAAGAGCTTAGACCGAAGGAATTATATGAAGGGTCGATTATTCGTTGATACGTCTTAAAAATCAACAATGTAGAGTATTGTATAAAGTGGTAGATATTGCCACATGTCTTGTAAAAGTTTGTAAAGTATAGGATGATTGGCAAGTTGACCGTTACAGGAACGCCAACTTAGGTTGTTGTTTTTGATAAATGATCAAGACGTTTGTAAATAGTTGTGTCTTTATCATGGTAACGGTTGAGAAAAAAGTGTCTAGCAACTTATATCTTGGACCTAGTCTATTTGTTTCGTAATTTTTGTTTAACAACAATTTAATTCCCTTTCCTAATCATTAACCATGGGTTTTACGTGAATGAGGATGTGATCGAGTATGCATGTTTATTCCGTCGTTACGTCCATGTATACATGTCTCAGCTGCCTTGTTGGTTTATTACTATTGGTGAAAGTTAGTAGATCCATACCCTATATTACTCTACTAGTCTTACTCTTTAGCTTATTCGAGGTAGGAGTGAGCGGTCCCATGTGTCTATCCCGTCGTTACGGGTGTGTGTGTGTGGTCTTTGTCGCCCTCCTAAAATATTGGTATCGATAAAGATTAGTTAGAATAATCAACCCTAAGCCTTATAACAAAAAACCTATTTTACCTTTATAAACTTGTTACTCCTTAGCTCTAATGGTGGAGATGTGTATCCTTGCCAAGCCTATGCTAGAAAACTCATCACGACCGAGCAATTGAGCGAATTAGTTACATGTTACCACATAGATTAGTTTAATGATATTAGTGTTTTCATCTTCCTATTTCGTGAGGTGTTTGGTTGTGTACTTGTAATAGATCAAATAAATGCTTAAACGGAAAAATCCTTAGGGATATATTTTCTAAAGTCTACTTGAGGACAAGTAGGATTCAAGTGGGGGGATATTTGATGACATCAAATAATTCTATATTAATATGTCTATTTTATAGCATCACGTTTATACCATGTAATAAACCCATTTTTTATAAATTATTGCAAAGAATTTGTTACTCAATCGTTCATAATTGAGAATTGTAGTAATTATGGAGTACTTGGTGATGATTGACTAAAAGGCACACATTCTCGAGCTTAAACAAAGATATTTTGAAGATTAACTATTCCCTACAACCCATATGCCATAATCCATCAAGAAAAATACGCGTATTTGTGCCTGCACTCCACCAAAGATCCCAAAGGAAACAACTAATACGAACGATCCAGCGAAAGGCAATACAACCGTATTCAAGCTAATGGGAATAACATATTCTTGGAGAT
Organism: Tanacetum coccineum; assembly: GCA_026074375.1. Classification (NCBI taxonomy): domain Eukaryota; kingdom Viridiplantae; phylum Streptophyta; class Magnoliopsida; order Asterales; family Asteraceae; genus Tanacetum; species Tanacetum coccineum. The sequence continues at coordinate 8,797 of BQNB010110732.1, read as the reverse complement.
ATAAACGTGTCCTTAACTATAGAAACCCCCAATACGCCGTATCTAAGACATTGGATACTCCCGTATCGATACCGACTTCAGACCTTATAAATAGAAAACCAAACAAGTTTTGTTAAGTGTGCTAAATTATATCTATCTATCCTAAACCATAAAAGTCAATTTTCAGAGGAGAAAAAGAGCAGAAGAGGTCGAGCAACGCGATTAATTCCATAGGAGACAACATGTAATTCTTAACTCCATGTAATTATTGGTTTTTTGTTATCATTGTTAACTCAATTAGTTTACCTTGGCTTAAATCTTACTTTTGTATTAAGTTGTATACGTTTGAAGGCTAAATACCTTCGGGTATTACCCATTGTTATGAGATCTTTCAAGTTTTTGGTTTTTGTTTATCTCATTTCTTAAGTTAACGTTGAATTTATGATTATGTTTATCACATATCACTTGTTTAAGTGCTTAATCTGAGACCTAATCATTCAATCAAGGTCTAGTCCTACACATTTAATGCCGCTGCAACATCGTTGTTGTTTGGGCGTAGGCTAAGAGTCCGGGATAGCTCTCCATATAGTAATGCGTATAGGTGGAACAAATAGGATCACTAATAACGTCATGCTTGCCTCGATTGAACTGGTTGTACCTTTATAGGTGGTGGCTTAGTACTAACTAATAACGTTCTGATCATTGGTATAGTTTGGATTGTGGACTACCACCTAGCACAAGTTAACGTTAAGCAGTAAGTGGGTAAAGTCCTCCTTAAGAAGGATAGGTTTAGTATGGATCACCATTGCCTTAATCCCTAAGATAGATTATAATCATCAAATAAGGATGCTTTATGCGGATGCATTTAATTATGACAGAATTCTACGTGTCTAGGTCTTAGGAAGAAGTAACGCCTAAGTCATAAGAATGATATGTCGCTTCGAGATAAGTAATCATTGCACTAATAAACAAACCAACGTTCTGATTGGATTAATAATGGTTAATACAGTTTTCTTATATTTGGCTAGACCGCTCTTTTATCTTCTGTTAATTTGCTTGCGTGTGTTTTTGTGTCTTGGATTGGTTTTAGTCACCACCAAACTCATGTCAGTCTCTCAGACTGAAAAACCCCCTTATCCATTATATTTAGGATTAACATAGGTTTAGCATAGGTTTAGCTTAGATTAGACTAACTTAGATTAGAAAAACCAAAGTATTAATAAATTGAAAGTGTTCCTCACTCCAAGTGTTCGACACCCTACTTACCACGAAACTCCTACCGACCGGGTACAATGCCTGTTAAAGTGTTGTTTTTGGTTAAGTTGGCAAAATATAAATTTAAAACTTGAATCATAATTTAATACCACACACCGACACATTACTATCTTTGCATGTAATCTTTTTCATTTCTATAAAAAAAACAATTTTTATCAAAATTGAATTAAAAAAAGCCTTCACGCATCGTGTCTTATCGCGCCTTATCAGGTTTTTTCACTTCTCATCACGTCACGCCTTAAGCCTACGCCTTGGTCTATTGCCTAGCGTAAAGGTCATGCCTCGTACCTTTGCAAAGCCTTAGCGGTGCCATGGCATGCCTTTTAGAACCCTGTTTATTTCCAAAGCCTTCAAGGTCTTTAACACAAGAAAACAACAAACTGAAAAAACCTGCCACATCACATTTGATGAAAGCACTGATGCCATCTGATCGCTTCTGATCTACACCTTTTTTATAATATATAATTTATAAATATAAATATAAGATATATTATAATATATAATATATAAAGATAAGAGGGTAGGAATCAAAAAGTCATAATTATAGTAATCCGGGAGTACGATTCCCGGGTCGTTTCCTTGATGAGGAATGCAATGGAAAGTCGAAAGTCGTTATGAGAATCGATGCTTGAATGGGACAAATTTGATTAGGATTCTTATTCTACGGGAAAATTAAGGCAATTTAAACTAAAAACTATTAAGGGCACTAAAATTAAACTAAAAACGCAAAACGGGAATCTTAAAAACGCGCTAAATTATCAACTATATCAAAATTAAGCCCTAAAAATGCAAACTTAGTTTCTAAACCTCTAAAATGACAAAAGAAAATTTTGTAAAAAATATTTAAATTTTTTTGGCTTTTTAATAATTTTTTTATCAATTAAAATCTAATTTAATCTATTTAAAATTCTAGAAAATAGCAAATTAATACCTAAAAATTCTTAAAAATGACATTCTACCTTAGAAAAGTCTAAAATATGATAAAAACTCAGAAAACTATTTTTAACTACTTTTATAATAAAAAACTATTTTATAAAACTAATTTTAAAAGCTAAAAATCAAAATAAAAATCTAAATGTGGAAAAAATGATTTTAATGCTTGTAAACCTAAAAGAATTTAATCTGAAACCAAAAACTATTTTTTTGTAATTTTCTGAATTAATTTACTATTTTTAAATTACTTTCTAAAAATTTAATCTACGAAAAATGATTAAAAATAACAAATATTAATGAAAATTCTAAAAAAAGGAAAAGTCCTAAATGGTGTAAAGTTCCTAGGAAAATTAAGCTGGTCTAACCAGCTTATCTAATAAGCTCTAAAAAGCCCCTAATAAGCCACAAAGTGGCTTGGGCTTATTGGGCTCAAAAATGTGGTAAGTAATTAATTTTACAAAGCTCTACCGGATGAGCTATTGTAGCAAAGTGGTTAAGAGTGGTGTGTGTAAAGCGTTGGGTTGAGGGTGTTGAGGTCCCGAGTTCGAGCCTTGCTCACTTGGGATTTCCACCTTCCCTAATGCTTTTTAAATGCCATTTTTT
>BQNB010110731.1:11616-22495 GCA_026074375.1 Tanacetum coccineum | reverse complement strand
CGGAAGGGGAGGGTACGTCATCCGCTTCGTAGGATCCTTCGACTTGACTAGCCACCAACTTCGAGTCTACGAATGCATGTATATCCTCTACTTGCATCTTCATTGTTATCCTTAGTCCTGATAGCAAGGCTTCATACTCCACATCGTTATTGAGGTTTGAGAAGTCTAACTGGAGAGCATAAGAGTATTCAGCACCTTCTGGATCGATCAGAATAAGTCTTGCGCCCTATCCGTTTCCGTTCGATGCTTCGTCCGGATAAAACTTCTACGCGTCCAGTCCTGGAGTCGGGTCTTCTTTCATTGGAGCAGCTTTTACACTGGAAGACTCAAGTATGTCCTTTTTATTGGTGACGTTTCCTATGGCTGGGTCGGGTTTCGTTATAGTATCGGCCATGAAGTCTACGAGCACTTGTCCATTTATGACGCTTCTTGTAATATACGAGATGTCGTACGCTCCTGACTCTACTACCCATTTGGTTAGCCATCCTGATGTTTTGGACTATTTAGTATTTTCCTTTTTCGGCTTGTCAATGATGACTTTGATTGTATGAGCTTTGAAGTATCTTTGTAACCTTCTAGCAACATGTACCAACGCTAGCACCAACTTATCCATCAGGGCATAATTTACTTCTGTTCCCTGGAGGGATCGACATCCGACTTACACTTCTCTCGTCCAGTAATACTGCACTTACTGCTTCATCCGCGGTTGATAGATATACCATCAGTTCTTCGCCTTTTATCGGAGTAGTGGGCGTTGGAAGTTCTGCTACTAGCCTCTTCATGTTTTGGAAAGCTTCTTCGGCCGAATCTGTCCAGTAAGCAGAATTTCCTTTTTGTTGTACACTTTCTATACGTGTCTAACTTGGAACGAAGAAACAATATTAAGCTGATTTAGTACCAAGGATTAGTGTAGTGCTTCGTAAACTTGCCACTCAGAGTTTGCATCTGCTTAAGGTTGCTAGGGGAGGGCATGTCTACTACGGCCTTTGCTTTTCCTTGTATTTACCCTAATTCCTTTGGAGGTTACTATATACCGAAGGAATTTTCCCTCTTCCATTCCGGACGAACACTTTTTCGGATCAAGCTTCATATTTAATTTCTTAGGGGCGGATAAGGTTTCCTTTACATCCCAAACCAGATATTGTTTCGTCTTACTTTTGATGACCATGTAATCAACATAAGCTTCCAAATTCCATCCTACATGTCCTTCAAATATTGTGTCTACTAGCCTTTGGTATGTAGCCCTGGCATTCTTTAGCCCAAAAGGCATTTTCATATAACAAAAAGCTATTTCAACGGTGTGGAATGTTGTCTTCTCCTCGTATTTCTTAGACATCTATATCTGATGGTATCCATTGTAGGCATCTAAGAAGCATTTGTACTTAAATCCCATCAGCGAATCAATCTTCTAGTCTATTTTTGGTAGGGGATATAGGTCCTTGGGGCAGGATTTGTTAACATCCTTAAAATTGATGCACATTCTCTAGCTGCCATATACGCCTTTTAACCATCACCGGGTTAGCGACCCAACTGGGGTACTATACCCACTTTACTATTTCGGTCTTGAGCCATTCTTCCACTTCTTCTTTAACTACTTTCCTTCTGTTAGGGGCTAAACTTGTAAGATCCTAATATAGTATCAAATCACACAAATGAACTAAGGTTTTAGAGAGAAAGAGAGAGAGATGGTGAGTTATAGGGAGAGAAAGATATCATGACATCAAATGAGAGAATATTAGCTTAAACACAAAGAACTACCAACCCACATAACCATCTTAAGGGTTCCTTTTATAGCCTAAGGACCCGTTACATGTTTACCTAATTGGGTGATGTGGGATATAATACTATTCTTCTCATAACATTTACATACATAATATTATAAAGCATACTACGACCTCAGACCCTTAAATAACCAAGAGTGATCGACACTTTCTTGATTTCTAAAAAAGCTTCTCTTTTTTTGTACCCTAGGCTCGATGTGTGGGTAGGTCTTTAGCTAATGTTCTGTTATGAACCGAGGTATGCATGTCATGTCTGTCGGAGTCTAGGTGAAGGTATCTATATGGTTACAAAGTGTTTTTGTCAGCTCCTTTCGGCATTCTGCCAATAGGTTTCCATCGATGGTTATTGGCTGATCTGGATGATCATCGTTGATTATCACATTTTTGGATTGAACAACATCCTTTTGAGTTTCTTCCTTTTCCATCAAATCTTTCCCTTCTCTTCTTGGGGTATTACTATGATCCGGAGGTATGAAAGGTTCATCCTCTTTTAGAAGGCATTCAACTTGGGCGTCTCTTTTGGTGGGGAGATCTTCTATACTCATAAGGAGCTACCTGTTTCTGATGCCCTAATATGGGGGTGCGTTTTCCTTCCTTCTTGACTAGATCCTTGAGCTTCCTTGATTTGCCAGCACCCTTGGAGGGTTTCTCTGCTAGTTACCTTAGCGGCCACTCCTTAGCCGTTGGGAATTTTTATCATTGAATGAATAGTGGAAGCCACTGCTCCTAACTTCTCATCCCTGTCCTTCCCAGTATGACATTGTAAGGGAAATGACACTTTACCACGATGAACTTCATTATTATTTTTCTAAACCTATCTTGCTCTCCTATGGTGACATTTAGGTTTATTACCCCAAAGGGGTAATTTACTTCTCCAGAGAATCCTACTAGCGTCACCTTGAATTCCCTTAGCTTTGACCTCGTGTTAGGACTAAGGTTCCTGAAGCAATGCTCGTACATAACTTCTAACGAGCTTCCTCCATCCATGTATATCCCATCTCACTTGGAAACCTTCGATGTATGCTTCTAGGACTATCGGTGAATTTACCAATTGATATCTCGAAACGGAGGGGAACGAGATCTCGTTGTCCATCCATCGTTCCATTTTTTCATATGGACTCTTTCGGTACCCTTTGTAGTTCACCATGTTTATGGTTTTGTCCTTCTCACTATCCATAGCCATAATTACTCTTGGAGCCCTTGTTGCAGGGGTAAACTCTATCCTTCTGATGTAAGGGGTGTATGATGCGTATTTTCTTTTAAATAGATCATGATTTAAATTTATAAACTATGAACCACCTAAGATCTATATACACACTAACGAGCAAAGTACCCAGTCGCGTGTAGTAAACTTGGGATAAGTCTGAGGTCGACAAAAAGAGCTATGTGTAAGGCTTCTAAAACAAGGCTATCTACTATTAAACTAGAGAGCAATTTAAATTATCGTGTTTGGATTTGAGAACAAGAAAACTTAATTGAATTGGTCTGGGAATGCAAATGAACAATTAAATTATAATCTAGAGGGAAGAAAGAGTGAGCCATACTAATAACACTTTAATTAACTAAACAATTCAAACACTTGTTTATTTTGGAATAACATAAGACCGAATGGTCATCGAATCCTAACCTATAACTGCTGAGTCTCGGTTTAATTGGTCATAGTATCCGAGACCTTGATCATGTTAGTCACAGTAATCTAGCAACATAGTAATTGGCTTAACACTTAGGATCAAAGTAGTATAACCAAATAGATATCCAAATAACAAGAGATAATTGAATCATGAAGATAATTAATTTTTAATAGCTTAGCCGAAAATGGAATTCATACAATCAATATCATTGTCAATTAATGAAAGTAATGAAAACATGATAATCGAACCAAACTAGTATGTTGTTGATGATCAAGACCGACTTCTTTTTTCTAGGATGGCTGGTGATTGTTGGAAAAGGACTTGGGGTGATGTTCCAGTCGTTACCCTTGATGGGGAGGGGGGGAGAAAGGATGCCAAATAAGGCTGAATTCGGCCTCTATTTATAGGTTTCTGGTGGTTTACTGCGTAACTGATTCGTCGGTTTACGTTGTAACCTTGCTGATTAGACTTTCCAAAATATAGGCAATACGAACTTTACGGCGTAACCAAATGGAAGGTTTACGGCGTAACAAAAGTGTTTATGGCGTAACTGAAGTGGTTATGGCGTAACGTTGAGTTTATGGCGTAATCTATTTGTGAGGTTATAGCGTAAACTCTTCCAAAATTGTAGTAATTGCATTCTTGTGGCTCGTTAGCTGTGATCTGGCTCAAACCCGAAACACGAAAGTTATGGATATTGCTTTCCTCTATTCAAGGCCACATGAACCAACTTCAAAGGAGTTAGTATGAAGAAGTTATGGTCAAAATACTAAAGCACATTTCTCGAAGTATCACAGGAGCATTTCTTCTTCGGCTTCATTTCCTCTCATAGTAACTCCAAATCATAAGCGGATAGCTTCTTATATATTAATCTTTTATAGAAGCATCCATTAACCACGTCATTAAACTCCAATGTCTTGTTCATTTTGATATTATTGTCTAATTCTCGTGTTTCTTGCCAAATTCTTGCGTTTTTCCTGAAAACAACAAAATAAGTGATTAAGTATCATATTAAGGTATGTATAAGATATTTAAAAGCATTTTCATGGGGATTTTGACACTAAAAAGTATTAAATATTTGATGTTATCAGTGTACTTCCCTATCCTTTGCGTTAGCTCTGGCTGACTGCCTTGACTCCTGAGCTTGCCATATGTGGGATTTTTATGGTTTCCTTAGTGTTTTTTGCAGCTTTTCTCCTAATGAATAGTCTTACCCATTCGAACATTTCGTCCACTATTTTAGGATCACGTCATCGAGCTTCTTGGCTAACTCAAAGTGACAGTGGCCGCGCATGAAAGCGGATGTCTGGAGCATCTAAGGTACTCCTTTGATGTGTGAGCTTTCTGACTTAAACGATCCATGAACGTCTGGAGCCCCTCGTTCGGATTACTCCTTATCTCGTGGATATCTATCGGATCCTTGGCATACTTCATTTGTTTCGAGAATTATTCCAGGCATTTCTGACTTAACATTTTTAATGGCTGTTAAGATAAAAATATGAAACAAATAGTCTAAAGTAATCTAAGGTTGTCATAACTAGCTACTGTCCATCCATAGGTCCAAGAGTCTAAGTCTGAAAATCTGATCTTCAATAATGGGCTACTAGCTCCATTCTTCACAATTATTGAGATGACTTAGTGCAATAATGGGCTACTAGCTTCATTCTTCACAATTACTAAGATAGCTTAATTTGCACCATCTTTACATTCTTTAGCACATGGGTGGCTTTTTAGTTGCACCCTCTTTTTTTATTATTTTTTTCTTTTTAAACATGCAAATGCTACAGGAGTTTATATCTTTTTATTATCGCCCCTGTCACATTGATATTTATAGACTATCCCCCAACTTGAGATGTGAACAAGTTCGAAAAGTGATGATATGGGGGGGGGGGGGTCTTTAGTAGATCATAATTGATTGAGTTTCACGAATGCTTAAAATTTTTCATTTTCTTGCCCCCCGAACCATAGACTTAAATAGCACGAGATTTCAACAAAAAAAAAAATAAAGACGATAGGGTAGGCTAAGGCGAAATGGTGTAATGAAACATATAGGGTTTAAATAGGGATTGGTTTAACAAGGTGATCTAGGGGTATCTTGCACTAATAATGAGTGCAACAAGGGTTTTACACGGGGAGGTCGACAAGTCAGTGTGACAAGTCGATAAACACACACACATATAGGCTTTTTGGGTGATTTCCTAAGATGTTGCCTTCTTGAACTGTCTATTCCAACTAACCAATTAGGTCTTGACAAGATGTACATGCCAAGTTCTAAAGTCTACAATACTACCGGCACACTCATATTTTTGGTGGATTTTTGTATAATAGATGAAAACGGAATTATAAGGCTTAACCTCACCAATTGAATTAAAGGGTAAATGTGCATCGGCAAAGATTTATTCTAGTTCAGTAAGAATAACATGTCAAAATTTTAAAATTGGCACATTTTTTAAAGAAAACTAGAAAATCAAAGGCAAATATTAGTCAAGTGATAATTCTACTCCCATCCCCCCACTTTGTTTATACAATCTCTCTATTGTACAATTAAGGAAATGAAATAAAAATGAGAGTAGAATTAGAATGAAAAACTCCCCTGGATTTGCTCGGTATAATGAAGAGACAGCATGCTCTAAGCCATGCTCCGAGTCTCCAACATCCAACTCTTCCACGAGCAACATCCAATCTCCCTAACAACTCGTTATCATTACCAAAATAGCATCCCACTAGTCTGGCTTGGAATGCCTTCTTGCAGTATGATTAGCATCCTAGCACCACACATATGCATTACCTGTATAGCTGCAAGAAAGACTAATACCAACAGCATAAATCCAGATAGAAGCACAAAACAGTACAGGAAATAACATAAACCTAACTCACTTTCGTAGGAATCATGGTTGCATTTAGCGTATGCAACAAGCCTTTTAAACCACTTGGTGGCCTAAGTAGACGAGTGAAGTCTCGTGAGGGTTTCCATAGAACATACCCACAAAGTCCATTTAATTATACATGGTTTTATAAAAGTTTCCAACTAGTTTTAAGGTTTTTCAGGAAGGTTTTACAGCGTAACCATCATGGTTACACCGTAATCATATGATACTTTAAAAAATTTCATTAAGCAGTTATGGCGTAACCCTGAAAGGGTTTACGTCGTAATGATCTTGTTTACGCCGTAATTGCTACATCAGCAACAATTTTACCACATGTTTACGAGTCAAGATAATCTTGAATTTTGCTGTATTTCTGCTAGAACCTGCAAAACCAAGTTAGGAACATACAAACCAACTAATATGCAAGAATAAGACGAAACATAAATTAAAAGATAGGCATGGGGTACCTCCCACGAAGCGCTTGTTTTTGTTTGAGTCACTAGCTTGACTCCAACCTTATTTAGTAATCAATATGGTGTTCACCCCCTCACTTGAAATCAAGTGTGGATGATAATAGCCACATACACCATAAGGATGTAAGTATGCTACGGGAGGAGAGATTGAGGTTAAAAATTTATACATGTGGGGAATTTTAAATTCCCTCTTTACCTCATTAGAAATGGATGATGGTATGGTGCGTAGCAAGAAACTTGACTGAACATCAAGCTCCAAAACAACTAAGAATGGGTCATGAGCATGACTCCATTGTATCGATTCTTTAGTGTTTGAATGGTCAATATCGTAATCTTCATCTATTTCAACGTCCTCCACCTGAACTTCCTCTAATTCCTGAGCAGTGTTGACATCTATGTTATCTTTGCCCTGTTTACAAACACTAGCAAATTCATTAGTAGCAGAGAAGTTAGGAAGGTCAGGAAGTCCGCCATCCTCTTGGTCACTATCCTCATAATCAGTGATATTATCACACCTATTTGGAACTTCATGTTCCATTTTTCTTATGTTTTCTTCCTCTATTTTGAACAAGTCATCCAAGATTTTGTCAAAACTGGACTCCTCCTCATCCAGAGGTAGTTTAGATGTGTATTCGTTGATTGAAAAACTAGGATGTGAAACCTTGAGTGGGAACCTGTATTTCATTTTTCATAGTTGACATTGCTAATTCATATCTTGTTTATTCTTCTAAGGTCATACTTTCAATGTCAACTTCATTATGATTATTATGATGAACCGGTTTTAATGTGGCACAAGGCTGAGGAGTTTGAAAACATGGGAGTAAAGGAGGCAGACTACAATAATCTTCATCCTCCTCATCAGAGTCAGGATATAACAAAATTCTATTCCTTGTAGGAGCAACACTCTTCCTAGAGGTGCAACTCCTTTCTAAATCCTTATGCCTTCCCTGGTACATTAAATATTCATTTAGGGTCATATTACTAAAATCGGGCTCCATTATAAACTAAACTTACTATAAATCCTAATACCTCAAATCAAAAACCTAAATATAGCTCTTCGGCAGCGGCGCCAAAACTTGATGTGTATTTTCTTTTAAATAGATCATATTTTAAATTTATAAACTGCGAACCACCTAAGATTTATACACACACTAACGAGCAGAGTACCCGGTCGCGTGTAGTAAACTTGAGATAAATCCGAGGTTGACCCAAAGATCTATGCGTAAGGCTTCTAAAACAAGGTTATCTACTATTAAACTAGAAAGCAATTTAAATTAGCGCGTTTGGATTTAAGAACAGGAAAACTTAATTGAATTGGTCTGGGAATGCAGAGGAACAATTAAATTATAATCTAGAGGGAAGAAAGAGTGAGCCATACTAATCACACATTAATTAACTAAACAATTCAATCACTTGTTTATTTTGGAATAACCTAGGATCAAATGGTCATCGAATCCTAACCTATAACTGCCGAGTCTCGGTTCAATTGGTCATAGTATCCGAGACCTTAATCATGTTGGTCACAGTGATCTTGCAACATAGTAATTGGCTTAACACTTAGGATCAAAGTAGTATAACCAAATAGATATCCAAATAACAAGAGATAATTGAATCATAAAGATAATTAATTTGCAATAGCTTAGCTAAAAATGGAATTCATACAATCAATATCATTGTCAATTAATGAAAGTAATGAAAACATGATAATCGAACCAAACTAGTATGTTGTTGATGATCGGGACCGACTTCTTTTTTCTAGGAATGCGTGGTTGATTACTGAAGGATTCTTGGGGTGATGTTCCAGTCGTTACCCTTGACGGGGGGAAGAAAAGATGCCAAATGAGGCTGAATTCGGCCTCTATTTATAGGTTTCTGGTGGTTTACGGCGTAACTGATTCGTCGATTTACGCCGTAACCTTGCTGATGTAGACTTTCCATAATATAGGCAAAATGGACTTTATGGCGTAACCAAATGGAAGGTTTACGGCGTAACAAAAGTGTTTATGGCGTAACTGAAGTGGTTATGGCGCAACGTTGAGTTTACGGCGTAATCTATTTGTGAGGTTACAACGTAAACTCTTCCAAAATTGTAGTAATTGCATTCTTGTGGCTCGTCAGTTGTGATCCAGCTCAAACCCAAAACACAAAAGTTGTAGATATCGCTTTCCTCTATTCAAGGCCTCTTGAACCAACTTCAAAGGAGTGATGATGGAGAAAGTTATGGTCAAAATTACTAGAGCACATATCCGAAGTATCAATGAGAATTTATTTTCGGCTTCATGTTCTTTTATAAGTAACTTCAAGAATCATAATCGGGATAGGCATTTCTTATATATTAATCTTTGATGTTGAAGCATCCATTAACCACATCATTTGAAAACTTATGCCTTACTCTCTTGTTATATTGGCTAATTCTCGTGTTTCTTGCCAAATGCTTACATTTTTTCTGAAAACAACAAAATAAGTGATTAAGTATCATATTAAGGTATTTATAAGATATTTGCAAGCATTTTCATGGGGATTTTGACACTAAAAAGTATTAAATACTTTGATGTCATCAGTGTATGTCCCTATCCTTTGCCTTAGCTCTGACTGACTGCCTTGACTCCTGAGCTTGCCATATGTGGGATTTTTATGGTTTCCTCAGTGTTTTTTGCAACTTTTCTCCTAATGAATAGTCTTACCCATTCGAACATTTCGTCCACTATTTTAGGATCACGTCATCGAGCTTCTTGGCTAACTCAAAGTGACAGTGGCCGCGCATGAAAGCGGATGTCTGGAGCATCTAAGGTACTCCTTTGATGTGTGAGCTTTCTGACTTAAACGATCCATGAACGTCTGGAGCCCCTCGTTCAGATTACTCCTTATCTCATGGATATCTGTCGGATCCTTGGCATACTTCTTTTGTTGCGAGAATTATTCCAGGTATTTCTGACTCAACTCTTCAAAGCTATCGACGATTTTAGGGTCAAGATTATCAAGCCAATTCCTTGTTGCGCCACTCAAGGTTTGTCTGAACATTTTGCACCACAGAGGCATGGGTCATTCCTCCTGCTTTGCTGTTGTAGAGAAATTAAAAAAGTGATTTTTCGGATCTCCATTTCCCTTATAGACTTTGACATTTTGAGGGAGCTTGACCCTCCTGTGGTGTTTAAAACGAGCAATTCTCAAGGTGATATAAAGAGGTTTGGGTTTCCAGTAGGGTGTGCTCATGTCTTCGTACTTACCTTCCAAATCACTTCCTTTGTTGTCGCCTCCCCGTCTTTGAAATCTAGACGTCGTTTTGTTCTTTGGCTTGATCTTCTTACTTCGCGAAGATTTAGTTTTGCTCCGACTTTCTTTTGTGTCGGATGAACCGTCAGGCGATCATTTAGAAGAACTGTTATGTCGGGGATTTCCTGAATCTTCCAATTCCACCTCCCTGCAGGTGAGTTTCTTCAGAGATACTCTAATCTTGTTCTGTTTGTCATGCTATCTGATAAGAGTTCTTAGTACTTTGAGATTTTCCTTAACGAAGGTCAGGGAAGGAGGCGTTTGAGTTAGGCCTGAGGGTGAGGAAGGTCCTTCTCGAGTCCCTATCTCCCTAACTTGTTCTTCGACACCCAATTTTTCCCCTTCTTTCGATTGAGAATCCTCCATAAATCATCCGTGTTCTAGATTTGGTTGATTGGTATAAAAGGGTCCTGCGGATGGCACCAATGTTTGAGCAAATTTATGTGGAGTGCTTCGACTTGGTAAATATGCTTGAACTTAGTGAGTCTAGTTCAACGTTGGTTCCTTTGGAGGCTGCTCCTTCGTGCCCTAGCTAGAAGTTTTTGCATTTGAGACCAACCTCCGGCTTGAGGATAAGTATATGTATATGAGATAAATGTAGGGATATAAGAGAAAGAGAGAATTAGTTTGGGTCGGAGTGTGTGTACGATTGTTCGTCTAAGAGAGAGTACCTCTTCTATTTATACTATCTCATCTAACCTGACGACAAGAGGGTCATGGTTGCCGTTTATCAACAGTGGGGAAATCACCAAGCTCGTAATTCCATTTTCCTCGATAGTCTGGTTGTCGCGATGTGTCAGACAAGTGTGTGGTCCTAGTGTCGTATATTCTTAGTACACTGTCGCCGTACTGCC
>BQNB010110730.1:0-19178 GCA_026074375.1 Tanacetum coccineum | reverse complement strand
TCTCCAGCCGCTGAGAACATAATCTTGAGAGATGTTGGTGTAGGTCCATAGTCTCGTCTATTTCTTCTCCAAATGAGCCCAAGTCACGTGTATTTCCTCAAATACTTTCCAAATGATAAATACCTGAAAAGAAATGATTAAGTACCTATTTTGGGCATAAATGCACAATTTAGGGGGTTAAATGACCCCGAAAAAGTGTATAAAATGACACCTCATCACCATTCTAGTATGGTAGGAAGTGTCGTTCCCCAATTATCTAGGCAGAGGTTGGAGAGGATTAGTTGATAGGGCTTGAGTTAGTGCAAGAAACCACTTAGAAGATCTCGCAGATTAAGGATAGACTTAAGGCTGCGCGTGATTGCCAGAAAAGTTATGCCGATAAGAGGAGGAAGCCTCTAGAGTTCAGTGTATGTGACTGTGTCTTGCTCAAAGTATCGCCTTGGAAAGGTGTGGTACGCTTTAGGAAGAAGGAGAAACTAGCATCTTGATTTGTTGGACCTTTTGAGATCGTTGAGAAGCTAGGTTATGTAGCCTATAGACTTAGACTACCCGAGGAGTTGAATGGTGTTTATGACACGTTCCACGTGTCGAACCTTAAGAAGTGTTTGGCTGACCCAACACTGCAAGTGCCCTTGGACGAGATCCAAGTAGATGCTAAGTTGAATTTTGTAGAAGAACCTAGGGAAATCTTGGAACGCGAGTTCAAGAAACTTAAGCGGAGTAGAATATCCATCGTCAAGGTCTGGTGGAATTCGAAACGTGGACCTGAATTTACGTGGGAGCGTGAAGACCAAATGAAACTCAAGTATCTACATCTGTTTAGTGCTGGTAGTAGCTGAATTTCGGGGACGAAATTCTTTTAAGGGGGTAAAATGTAACCCTTGCCCTTTTTGTGAGTTTTGAATGTTCTAATATAGTCCTTTGACTATTTGTCTTTGTCATTTTCTGTTAGAGCAAGTACCATGTTGGCGGTGGTGAAATTATGTGATTGAGGTGTTTTGTGGTTAAATGATGTGTAATAATCCTTTTTTAGAGGGTATTATTATGTTGATTATGTTCCGGGTGGTTTGACCCGTGAATAGCGTGAAATGCCGAAAACGAGTCCCGACACGTCTGATAATGTTCAAAATGAATTTTGGGAAGTTTAATGTGGAAATGAGTCGTGTAAATACTCTAAGTTATGGGGAAAGTATTTTTAAAGTGAATAAAAACGCTAAATAACTTTGGGAAATATTTTACGATCAAGGTTTTTGAGTTTTAAGTAAACCCGACACAAAAACAAAGACACCCGAGGCCCTAGGATACCATGGCCAGTTATAGACAAGCAAGGGGAACAAGATGGTTAGTTTTTAGGATGGCTTGTCCTAACCATGGTACATATTACTTTGTTTGATTCCAAAACATGCATGTCTCATTTTCTTTCAAAAAAATAAACCACACACACTTTATGTGTTTCTCTCTTGTTCGTCTGACCTAAAAAACACACACACATACTTTATTTTTCAATCTTTGATAAAAAAAAAACATGAAGATTTGCGGAGTCGTGGGTTGATTCTAGTATCCGGGTTATTGTTTAAACTATGTTTGGGTAGTCGGTTCGCGTTCGTTCTCTCTTTTCAAAACCCTAATTGTAAGTTTTCTAAATTTTGATTTAAGTTGTACTTTTGGGTGTTAGATGATGCATAAAAGCTAGTTGTACGGGCATTTGTTAAAAATCAAAAAAGAAAAGATTGTGAATGGTGTAAAGGGTTCGGTTTGGGTTCGGAAATAAAAGAAAGAAAAGTAAGGTTTTGTTAGTTTTGATATTGTGGTCGTGATGGTTGAAAAACATTTGCTTGCTATGTAGCTTATTTTGTTTATAGCTTATTGGCTTATTTTAAGCTTTTCGTGGCTTATTTTGAGCTTATTAGCTCTCGAAAATATGGAGGATATTGAGGAAAGTTTACCTAGTATGTCGTATTTTTGTGGACTATTTTTATAGCTTATGGTGATAACCGAATATACTATATAGCTTATTAGCTTATTTTTAAGCTTATGGAGTTGGTTTTGGAGCTATTGGGCTCACGGCCCAATAAGCCTCAATAAGCCGTGGCTTATTGAGTGCTTATTGTGGTCCGGGTTACTTTGTTACTTATCGATTTGGACTTATATATACTAATGGGCCTTAGTATCGGGCTTAAAACGTATTTTGGATAAGTAAAACCCTTAATGGATCCTTATTGGGCCTTAAAGCCCAATAAGCGTTAACTAGTCATATCATGGGTTTTGAAGGACTTTCGAAAAGTGGAGTATACTTATGAAGTGATATTGAAAGTAGATTTAGAGGAATACGCTTTGTTAAACATTGCGAGAAACGATTTTGGTATTTTGTCGAAAAATGGTGAATTTGTGGAAAATTGTTTGAAATAAAGGTTTAAGAACCTTGGAAAATGTTGTAAATACGTACGGGTCATGTCGAAATTTCGTAAAAAGTCTATACTTAGAATTTTTACTCAAAACGTGATTTCTCGATTTAATAATAAAATATTATTATTTTAATAAGTCGACTAAAAGACAAAAATTATATTTTTCCAAAAGTTTTCTAAATTGCTTAGTATAATTAAATGTTTCGTTTCTTATAACTTAAATGATGAATTAATGGTAATTAAGAGTACCGAATGGATTTACCGATATATATATATATATATATATATATATATATATATATATATATATATATATATATATAAGTATTTATTACTTATCTATTATATTAGCAAGGTATAAGTATATATATTATACTAAAGTATGAGTTGGAAGTATGTTATTTTTGAAGATAAGTCATCAACCATCACACCACTGAAAACGTTAAGGGTGACCGTACAACGCGCATCTGACCACTATGCATCAAACCGGAAAAACTGTTTTGGAAATAAATGTCTAAGTGGAACGTTAATTGGACTAGGTCGTGTTCGGACGTCGTTGCATTTGCTTGTGTGATATTGAGTTGGCTGGTTGAGACCTTTGCTTGAGGTGAGTTCTCGTAGCCCCACTTTTTAAATCTTTTTCGTTGGGGGAAAATGATACTCAAATGTGTTTTGAACTGATTTTCTGAACTGTGCAAAACGTGATTTGGTTTTGGGATAATTTATGTACTTATGACTGTTATGTGAATATTATGTGGTTTGATTTTACTTGCATGCATCGAGGTGCATGGCAAGGGATGTGATTAGCATGGATTTGCTATGTTTTGTGAAGGGTCTGCCCTATTGTAAATGCTCCAGCTGGTAGGCTTTTAGGTGCGTATGACCTAGGGGTTGCGACCCCAAGAGCTTTGAACACACTGGATAAGAACTTAGCGTAGATCTAGGATCTTGTACATGATTAGCGGGGTATGGCAAAGTCATCGGTTGTGACGTTTAGCAAATATTTACTGTCATATTGCATAATTGTCCCACTTGTTTGAAGTATAGGCAAACAACGACTGGGTTTTCTCCAAACCTACCAGTCAACCAACATTATTGTTGACGTTTCCGTACATTTCAGGTGAAGAAATGATCAGTAGGATTATGATGCGTGTTAGCAGACTTTAAGACATCCTGTATGGATTGTATTTCTGGAAGATTTGATTTGAGTTTTGTACTGGAATTGAGTACTTTGAGGTTTTGGTTTGAGACTAGCATGGACCCCTTGTAATAATTAGCGACTATGTGTTGTGTTCTTGTTGGGACCCCACTTAAATCTGTATTTGAGGTGGATGAATCTTCAGACACGTAGTGCTAAATCTAAAAATAGATTTAGGGGTATGATAGTGCATTACCTTTTCTGATAATACGCATTTTAAGATTTTCTCCTATTTTGTATCTTGTGTTATGATTGATCATTCTTCGTCGCATACCCGTGTTTTCGCCTATGTCGGGGTGTGGCATATTCCAAAAGGAAGTAGACATGACATAGAATGCGTCATTAAAATTCTCTTATCTATAGAAGCATTGTCGAGTACTAAAATTAACTGTTAATATGAGACTACAAGTTGGATCCTTGAATTCTGATTTAGATGAAATAAAAGAATTTAGAGAATGGATTTTAAAGATTGGAAATAGTACGATGGGTGAACCCAGTGATGGTGAAAGAGTTGAAATCCCCGGTGACATTTTTATTAAGGAATTTACTAATCCAGTAGGTTCTATTATATCATTTGTATATCCTAATGTTCTCTAAAAGTTATCTGATCATACATACTTTCAAGATAAGGCTATTTTGGCACCAACACATGAGGTAGTGGATGTGGGTAAATGATCGGGTGTTGTCTATGATTCCAGGAGATGAGACAGTTTATCTATGTTCAGATAGCATATGTAAATCACATCAGATAACAAACACAAATGCGGATGTGTTCTCTCCCTACTTTCTAAATAGCCTAAAGTTTTCTGGTCTTCTAAACCACAAGCTCATTTTGAAAGTTGGCGTTATTATTATGTTACTTCGAAATATTTATCAACCTAATGGCCTGTATAGTGGAACCATGTTGTAGGTAGTCAGACTTGATAAGCATGTTATTGAAGCTAAGATAATAACAAATATTGATATTCATAAATAAATTTTCTATAGCATGTTTGTTTAATAATTTTTACTTGGCGATATACTGATATTATAAAAGAAATTTTCATTAGTACTTTCTTATTTGCTATTAATTTTTTCTAAAAAAATTAACAACAATTTTATTTCACATCTTTGTTTATTATAAGTAGTAATATTGGGGATACAACTTTGATTACAAGACAAAAGATGAATCCTTCGGATAAGAGAATACCCTTCAAAGTTGTTAAAAGACAGTTTTTAACTGTCGTATGCTTTGCAATGAAAATTAACAAGAGTCAAGGACAATCTCTCGCACGTGTTGGTTTATTCTTACCACGCTTAGTTTTCACTCATGGTCAATTATATGTCGTCGTGTCTAGAGTAAAAAGTAAAAAAGGCTTGAAGGTATTAGTTTGTGATAATGATGGTAAGTGATACGCTCCGAACACACTATATATATATAATATAATATATAAGTATATAAGGATGGTAACAATTATAGTATAGTAAGTATTTTCCATCGGGTTCTAGGAACAAACTTTTAACCAAAGTTGTCTCAAAAACCTCCCGGGTCGTTTTCCCTCGACGAAGTGTGAATTGAAAATCGGTTAAGTCCGTGATCGCGCGTTTTGAATGGGTTCAAAAAAATTGATGATTTAGATTTGGGATGATTGATCCTAAATCCCTACTTGACATAATTGATAAAGTAAATAAAAACATAAAAAACGAGCAAAGCAATTAAAACAATTAAACATGTAAAGCATTAAACAAAAACGAGTATTTAAAACGAGACAAATAAGCAAGCATAATAAATTCAATTTTAAACATGCAAACTTCTAAAAATAAATCCTACATTAAAAGAAATTATATATATATATATATATATATATATATATATATATATATATATATATATATATATATATATATATATATATTTTATTTATTTATTTATATATATTATTTTTTTTAATTTTTAAAAACTTTAATCTAAATAAATGTCGCAAATTAATAATCTCTAATCATATTTTAAATCCGCACTAATTTCTAAACACTAAATGAGCAAATAAATCAACTAACTAAACATGGCAAACGTTATAACATCAAAAGATAAAAATAAGTCTACACTAAGCATGGCAAAAATCAAATAGGCAAACATATTATAAAACGATAAAATAAATCTACTCTAAGTATTGAAAAAGGATTAGAAAATGGAACCGAATTGAAGACCCGCAATTAAACGAATACCACCCGATTTATTTAGCTAAAGCAAATAATCAAATTCGGTCTAGCTAAATAAACCCGTAAGCTCCGCGCCTCATGAGTAGACCGGTACCAAAAAGTCACAAACAAATAAAACTGTTAACAGTTATAAAAGTTATATATCACAATTCAATTGCAATTTCCATCACTATCATTAATTGGCCCAACAGTCTATTTAGTTTATTCATTCGCAAGCCAAAAAAATGAATTCTACAAATCAAACGAAACCTAAAACGGCCCAATGATTAAATACAAGGCCCAACTTAATTTTAATAACCAAATGCAGCCTAGTAATTCTATCGGCCCAAGACGTGGCCCAGCTTCTTAATTTCTACATACCAAACGCAAAAAGCACATGAAGATTCAAAAACTATTAAGCCAGAACTAAATAGCATACACGAATAAGCTCAAATTAAGCCACGAAATCAATAACTGAATAAGACGAGTACAATAAGCACTTAAAACAATAAGCTAAACAACTTAAGCTAGAACGAGATTTAAACTACAATTTTTTTATTTTTTAAATAAGCTAAATCCTAAACGAATTAAGCACTAGACATATCGAATAAGCAAACAAGACTTTAGCAATTAACATAAAAAAATGAGATAAGCTTCTTAATCTACAAACCTTAATAATAATCTAAACGAATTCGAGATCTATAACAATAACGTCTAAATGAGCAAAATATTAAACTAGACAATCTCAAAACTAATCAATAAGCAATGAAAAACAGCAACAAGGACGTAGAGCTAGCAATTAGCACATGAAACATCTCAAATATCAAATCGAATAAGCACTTAAGCTCACATAAGTTTGATCCAACAATATTAGCTCACTTTCGACCCAATAAGCTATTGAGAAACTTATCATAACAGAAAATAAGAGCTTCTATTTAAACTAAATCGATATAAGCACATCAATAAGCTAGATCTAAGCTTATTTGAGCTTATTGACTCAAAACTCAATGAAAACATAAAAGAAATGGATCCTTAAACTTGTAAAAGCTTAAACATCTAGATCTAATTCATTTTTAACGAGTTTTGATCAATTAAGCTCAAAGAATAAGCTTAGAATTAAGCTCGATGAAAATAAGCTAAAACAACACATACTTAAAACCAACTTTTTATATTAAAAACTTATTCAAAACACATACAACTTAAACTATAAGCTTTAAAATAAGCTTGTACAAAGTTTCTTAACTTGAAAATCTAAAATAAGCCGTAGCTTTTTACAATAAGCTAAACTAAAAACATTAAAAAGAAAAAAACTAAAAAAATGAAAAAGAGACAATAGAGTGAGGGAGCGGGTTGTGTATTTATAGGGGAGAAGGGTCATTTTTGTAACTTGAGTCCCAATGATTGGGGTATAATGAGCCAATCATATGCTTAGGAATCGGTGCACACGGATAGCCACGCTGCAAAACTTAGATCCACCAGTCAAGAGCCGCCATGTGTCCCCTTGATTAGCTTCATTCGAACGCAACGATTATGGACTGTTGGATCATTTGCAAGTTGAAATGAAAATACAATTTGAGAATCTACATTGTATGCCACGCGTCCTTTTATAATTAGCCCATCCAAGTGTAGCGCGTTATCACGTGATTGCATTTGAATTAATTCATGGGCACGTGAGGTCCAATGCCAACATTCCCACTATTTGTTTTGATATAACTCTACCACTATTTCCTTCTCTCAAAATTTTGTAGCAATTAGTTTGGCCACGTGTTGAAAAACGATTGGCCGAAAGATGATCGGTGGAAGGGCACGTGAGGGATTGATGGCTTATTTTATGCATGTGATGTTGAGTGACATTATTATATCTCAATTCATATTTGTGTTTACATTTCAGTATTCAAGATACATAATGGGCCGAGTTATGGATATTGGTGGGCTTTAATTGGAATTTTGTTTAGGCTTAAGAATATTTGGGCTGGCCCGACCCATAAAATGGGATACAGGGCTGGCCAATAAGATTCGAAGGCACCGTTGAACTTGTTTTCTCGTGCTCTTTTTAATCCCGTGCCTGGTTTTGTCTGTTTAAAAAAAAAATTAAATAGAAGAAGTAAAAAAAAAAAAATAAGAAAAAAAAAAAAAAAAAAAAAGAAAAAAAAAAATGTAAAAAAAAAAAAAAAAATAAAAAAAAAAAAAAAAAAAAAAAAAAAAACCTTTATTTTTTCCTTATTGCATATCTGGGTACGTGCCCTTACACAAACACAAAAATAAGCAATATATTTGGCATTTTTCACATGTTTTTTGTCTTTTGGGTTCGTTTTTTTTCAAAGTCAAAAGATATGTATAAAATACAAACAAACACCGAAATCCCCCATACTAAGGGATTGCCCGTGTCCTCACGCAAAAGGCTATAGAGTAAGCACTTAAAAACTAAGAAATCTCGACCCTCTCGACTAATTACCTCGAAATAGCTAAGTGTTCATTAGGTTGAATTAAAGAATCAAAGAGTTTTAAGAAGGTCCCATTTTTTACCATTATATGAAATATACGCTTATTACCATATATTTATTTTATATTTTTTTTTTTCTTTTTCTCATATATATTATTATTTTAGCAACTAACTAATTTGACTTTCGGTTATTTTCATAACCGTTAGGGATCACAGAACAAGATGCATTTCGATCCGAAAATGCCTCCAAAAAGGATAAATTCATCGTTCCTCCCGTCTCGAGACTTTCACACATCTAATGGCTCCAAACCAAGCTTAAAACAAAATCTCAGTTAAATATCAGTTAAAATGCTAACACTACTCATATTTGCAACTTGTGAAATTTTCACTCCTGACAATTATTATATCTTAGGTGTCTGTGCTATTTTGAATTTCAACCATGGATCATCATTTTGCAAAATTCTATGTTTCACGTTCCACCCAAGAATAATGAGTTTGAAGGCGAGATCATCCCATGTAGCGACTTTCGTCTCGGCACATCCCAACCTTGCGGCTAAGTGACCAGGCTTTTGACACCCCACAGAGACTAGTATCGGGACTCACGGACCTTAGGTTTCAAAACTCTTAAAGCTCTATGGTTTCCCATATAACAAAGCTATAAAAAACTTAAAATGAAATAGTCAAAGTTCAAAAGCATATTTAAATTTAACAAAAAGAGATCTATTTATTAATTCAAACATAACATTTATGCAATTGTAACCCTCGACCTTTTAGAAGGCTGCAACATCGGTTGTGAGCCGGCAAGATGCAGCAAACTTTTATCAGTCTCGGATTTTTATTCTTACTATGGGCTTTCTTTAGAAGACTACCACATCGGTTGTGAGCCGGCAAGAGGTAGTAAACTTTTATCAGCCCACAGTTTTTATTATTATTATTATTATATTTTTCATTTTTCATCATTTCATTTTTTTACTTTATATAGAGAAGACTTCTTTTTGAAAAATTCAAGTATAAATTTGAACTAAGACTAAAATTTTTGCTATATACTACATAAAAATTGTTGATTTAAGTTTAATCTCCAAAAATAGCACGTATTATTAGTCCGGTTAGGAGCTTATGGGAGAAAAAGCCACAAATTACATGCATGAGCTCTTAAGATTTCCAAATAATCCTTGTTTAGCATCCAACTCATACTTAACTTTATCATTTTCCGTTCTTCGCGAAGATCCGCGAATGCTTAGCCTAAAAGTTAAGGAACAAGCTAGAGCTCAACACGCTCGATCGAGTCAAAATTTATTCTTATTCTACCCAGCAGGAAAGTCAAAATTGTGACAAAACACTTATTTTATTTTTGAAAATTTTAAAATTTTTTCATTTTTTTGAAATTTTGGTGGTAAAAAAAACGGGATTACGTGAAAACAACGACTGCAGGCACAATCAAATCGATAGATCCCCCCATACTAGAATTAAACGTTGTCCTCAATGTTTTAAGAAGGGTCTCTACGTAAATCCTAAGCCGTTTATTAAGTATGCTTAAAGATAAACGTTAGTCGATTAGATTAGGATATTGGATTTCCCAAATGAAGCTGAGGATTTGAAGCTCTTGTGATCGAAGGACAAAACCGCGAGCACGAGAGGCTTCAAAAATCCGAGACAATCCTGGACAATCATAAACACAAGCAAACGAGAATGGAAAGAGGCACACATTCTCACCACAAAAAACACTTATTCATTACTAC
This sequence comes from Tanacetum coccineum, assembly GCA_026074375.1. Lineage (NCBI taxonomy): Eukaryota > Viridiplantae > Streptophyta > Magnoliopsida > Asterales > Asteraceae > Tanacetum > Tanacetum coccineum. Next base: position 9,215 of record BQNB010110730.1, on the reverse strand, counting down.
ATAATATTACTGAGGATAAGCATGGGTTGCCTCCCACAAAGCGCTTGTTTAGGGTCACTAAGCTTGACCCAATCCCCGAATTCATTTGTCCTTGGGGAAGGTTTAGAGATCCGGGACAACCAATTATGGTACGTCCCCTTTAAAGTAGTGCTTATTTCGATGACCGTTCACCTTGAAATTTGGCCCAAAGTTTTGAGATAACTCAACGGTGCCATATGGAAAGACATGGGCAATGGTGAACGGTCCGGACCAACGGGATTTTAACTTGCCCGAGAACATCTTCAATCGAGAGTTAAAGAGGAGGACTTGATCACCGACGTTGAAAACGCGGTTTTTGATCTTTGAGTCATGGATCCTCTTTGTTTTCTCTTTATAGATCAAAGAGTTCTCATAGGCATGATCACGAAGTTCATTTTGTTCATTGAGTTGAACTTTTTGGTGATTGCCCGCGGTCTCAAGGTCAAAGTTTGCATGCTTTAAGGCCCAATAGGCTTTGTGCTCGAGCTCGATCGGTAGATGACATGCCTTTCCGTACACGAGCTTGTATGGGGTACACCCGATGGGTGTTTTGTAAGCCCGATATAATTCTTATTACAACATTAACTAATTAAAGACCAAGCTCCATTGTAGAGTGACCGACTTCTTGTTCGACTCAATAAATTGAGGCTAACAATCTCCCCCAAAGTGAGTCTTGAATCACGGGAACGAACTTCCTTTTATTGACTCAAAAAAATTGAGGCTAACAACTCCCCCGAATGAGTTCAATGATGACACTCCTTTCATGAGATCAGTGAATATTGCTATTTGTCTTTATAGCTCGAGTTGTGTCGGTCTTTGTCTTCGTGATTTGTTGTAAACTTGTTCCTTCATGCTTTTGCGATCTTAACTTTGAGCCTTTGTCAATTGTCTTTATCGTCTTGCCTATCATTGCGATCTGTGTGTCTTTTGACCAACAAGCTCTTACTTTTGCATTATCTTGAAAGCTTTAAAACAGAGTTTAGCAGAAGTCTTTGTCTTTAAACTTTGAGCTTCTAGATAGTATGTCTTCCGTAGATTGAGCATTTGTATGGGATTTGAGGTTGCCGTACCAACCGTTTGACCTACAGGTTTACTTTCGGAGATAAACAAAAATTGATTTGAAAATCAAATCGACTTTCACTCGTTAAAGTGTTTTTGTAACACATCGAGAGTGTCATGTTTTTATCAAAATTCATCAACCGTCAATTCATTTACTAGACCAAATCGATATCCAGTTGTCACAAGTTTGATTCATATAGAATCTCGCAAGTCACCTACCGCAGTGCTGTTTGATGATGACACTGGAAGGATTTCCATTCGTCATTGTGAATACTAAAGAGTATCACTCTGAATGTTCTGGCAACTATCACAATGATATTGCGTAGGACTCTTGATAACAGCTTGTGAACCTGATGATGTTCAACAAGTGTTTGAAATGGAATGTGTCCTAACGAGATTTTGATTGATCTCTTGGCTCTAGACTCGATTAGTGCATTTTGGTTTTAGTACTCGGAGGCTGGAGCAGTTTGCCACCTATTCAATATCAACAATCTCGGAGTGAGATGTCAATAGATAACGTGTGTATCTCCGTGACAAATGAGACAAGTTTCTGTTGAGAGATATCCATAATAGCTGGAAGGGTTGTGCATTGCATCACTGGGGTTCCAGATGTCTATCTTCAATACCAGCAATCATCTTGTGATTCTGATAGCAAATGTATTGACCCGATTCTGCCTTAAGTTGTGTGAGGGCTTCTTTCTTTAGACCCTTTATCCATACATTTCTTTTTCATTCTTCAACGCCTTCAATGCTTATCAGGAAACGTCATTACATAACAACCTTGTGTGATTGTTCCAGTGTTAGCTCAATCTTAGTCGGCAATATATTCCCATATACAATTCATCTCCAATCATAACCTAAGGACTTGCTATTTCTAACCTTTGGATTATCCTTGGGTAGATCCTCCATTCTGTTGGATCATAGGATTGATTCCTAACCTAACCACCTTATGACTCAGATTCTGCGTGAAATTAAATGTTTGTTGGGTATAAGATCGAACCATAAAACCTTTTTCTTTCCCTTTCAACACATTGAGTCGGATTATATCTAATTTAAATACATTTCTCCCCTTATTTTAAATAATAAACACTTAGTTTTTGAAATACCTTGTGATTAAAATATGTCTTGAAAAATCTGTGGGAGAAAATATGGTTAGCATGAATGGTTTGGAACATTTTGATAATGTTTTGAATACATAAGAATGGTCGTTGATGATGTATCCAAGAACATTAAAACTTTGTTTTTCGAAAAACTCCCCCTCAAAAATAGGACCAATTGAGAAATTGTTGTTTTGAACATTGTGAGGATGGGAGGGGGGGGGGGGGGGGGGGGGGGGGGGGGGGGGGGGGGGGGGGGGGGGGGGGGTGGGGGGGGGGGGGGGGGGGGGGGGGGGGGGGGGGGGGTGTTGAACACACAATTTTGAAAGATTAAATTCTTGAAAAATTATGTTCAACTTTTTGAAAAACCAAATGTTAGAGGACTTCTCTTCTAACGCTAAGGGTAAGCGCACTGAAACGTACACTTTCCTTTTTCTTGAGCTAAAAACATTGAATGTCTTGTAAGAACAGCTCAAGACCGAGAAACGTTAATTTTCTCGTTGTGAGGATAAGTTATAAACCTTCCTTTATTTGAAGTCTGGGTTATGTACTGACATATGCACATAAGCCATTTAGAAAATTAGAAATGACATGTTTTGAAACTATTTGCAACTCTCGCTCGAACTTCATTTACACACCCGTGTCAATGTTAATCGACATTTCTAAGCACGTAATATGTTTATCGCTTCAAGAGACTGTCGAAGAATCTTTTTTTGTAAATTTTATGTTTTTTCTGATTTGAATTTGTATATATAGAACCCTGTTTCCTCAGCATTAGCAATGTGTAGGGGATATAGTAATATCCAACTCTTTGTCGTGATGGTATGCTGTCTTGTTGCTAGAGGAACAACTGTGTGGAACCAAGCTTTGAATTGACAGTTCGTTGTGTGGTCTTGAATTCCGAGTTCTGAACGGTTATGATCAGAAGTCATTGCCATGAAGACCGAGGCTTGATCTGTTGCGATCAAACGTCTTTTGAACATTGAGGAACGGGGCCTGAAGTGTTATTTTCAGCAGACACCATTTGACATTGATGACCGAGGCTTGAACTGCTGTGTTCAAACGTCATTTGAACATTGAGAAAGATAGATGAAAAAGATATTTGTGATTTCTTAAACCCGAAACATATACAATTAACGCACACTCTGAGATTTTCCTACTTTTCATTGTATAGTGTATCTGCAGTTATGTCCAATTCGTTTGTTGTTTTTTGACCATTGAATGACGGTACCTGCACTAAACCCAGATTTTGTTTTGGCATCTGAATAGTGATAGATATCTACATTTGAACCATGTGTGGGTTCACTTTCAACCTTGCTCGTGCAAGAGTTGAATAACCTTCCTGTAGGAACCCACCTAAGACAAACAGTCTTGAGAATTCTACCCGTTGGTTTCCACCTAAGACAAGATCTAAGATTCATTGTTTTCTCAGGGACAGTGGTAGTCTTTTTGTTTGAGAACCTATGTCCTGTGGAGATCTGTCTTTCTGGTTTCTTAGATGCACTTGACTTTTCTACGGGCATATATCTCTTTGTTGTTGTCTATGAGATTTTGCATCCTTATTCTGTGGCAAACACGACTATTTAACCTGAGAGAATCTAAGACGCATTCATCATGATTTGCACGTAAAGGCACTTTTGCATGTAGGACATTGCAAGTCATTGAACTTCAAGAAAGGCTTTTGTTTCCTATGTTCTCCTAAGTGAACATCTTTGTTTGAAACCCGACTACTCATTGATGCTTGCCAATTCCTAGGTTTTGGTTTGCAACCATTAGCAGTGTTGGGTAATCTAGCAGGATTAATCATACTAGGTTTTCCATTCACTTCTTTGTCTTTCTGAAGTTGTGCACTTTTCTTAGCTTTCTCTAGGTAGTAGTTATGAACCATGTCATTTGAGCCTACTTTTTCCCTTGGTGACTGATGTGACACATGCTTGGGCAATTTCCTAAAAAAAAAAAAAAAAAAAAAAAACTAGAGGGGCCAGGTGCAATCACATTGGTGTTTCGAACTGCTTGTTTTCTAATCTGAGGCAAATTCTGTTGAGTGACTTGTTTAAACAAACCATCCGACACATTAGTTTTATTAACCGACTGTTTCGTTTGAAAACTTCTCATTTCAGGAGAATTTGAAAAAGGAGTCGGTTTTCCTAAAACTGATGGTTTTGGAATTCGTTGAGCATTTGGTTGTCGAACAACAGATGGTTTATTAAACTGGGTTTCCACAGACTTTCCCTTGCAGTTCTCGATGAGTTTCTTTAACTCACTTATGGCTATGTTCTTGTCTTGCATTTGAGCTTTCAAATCTTGTATTTCATGATATTGTTCACGTTCTTTTCGAAATACATTAGATCTGTTTTCTTTGCAAACTGGGTTGTTTTTCATCTGTTCTTTACAATGTTGTAAAGCAAGTTCAAGAGAAATCGAGTGTTTTTCAAGTTTAGAAAAACTTTTTAACAAATTATTATGAACTTCTTTGTTAACAGATTCAGTTTGTTTCGAAAGCTTTTGTGCAAGACATTCACATTCTTTGACTTTATGAAGATATAAGCATTGCAATTCAGTATTAGCATTTAAATCAGACAGAGAATGCAAATACGAACATGTAACATCTTTAGACACACACTCTTCGAGAAGTAGATCATATATGTTTGAAAAATCAGCCTTTTCTGATTCAAGTTCGTCAAGCTCCTTTTCAAGGGAATTAACGTACTCCAAATCGTCATTCATTTCCTTTTTTAGTTCATGAACAAAACAATGACTGTCCAGTATAGTTTTGTCTGAAAGAGGCATTAATAAGGTTTTGATCAAAACTTCCATAGTCTTAGCAGTTGGGTTAGGAAATGCACTATAAGTATGATTAGACCAAGCTTGTTGACAAATTGTTCTAAAATGATTGAAGTTGTTTGTCATTTCGTTATAAAGTTGTCTACTTTTACTAATGGATTTAGAAATGGGTAGAAAGGCCAGGTTTTTTAGCAATGGTTTGGTTTTGTTTCTAATAAACTTTTTCTCGCACATTGTCTTCTAAATTCTTAGCGTGTTCCAACGATCAAGATAATGTTTTGGGATGGTGGTTTAAAAGTTTCATAAAGACTGTTTTGATATGTGTAATCATATGGTTTCACTTTGTCTTTATCCAATTTTGATCTACTCTCCTTTTCAAGAGTCACTGTCTCTTCCCCATTGGGGCAAAATCTGTTTGCAGGATCAGAAGTATCATATGGGATCTCATACAAACGATTTCAGATTGAGCTATCTTGAGGTACTTTGGATTAGCAAAGGTTGATCTACCATTATACGTTGCGCATTTGGGTGCTAACATGTGAATGGTCTGGATTGACTGATTGCGTTTATAAAGAATTTCATTTAAAAACTTTATTTGTTTGTCCATTTCAATCATCGTGTCAATGTCTCTTCCTTCCTTAACCAAAAAATCTGAAATTAACCCTTAGTTTCTCTTTGAGTGTGACCTTCAAAAATTCAGAATTGGAATCCTTCTCGTGAAGTGTTTCATTGCTGAATTGCATTTCCAAATTCTGCATGTTTCGAGATAGCACAGACCTGAAAAGTCCTTCATTCGCATCAAAGAGTCGGTGAAAAGCTTCTCTAAACTCGTAGTACATTGAGTGGTTAGAGCTCGAGAGATGTTGAATTGTTGTCTTGAGTGCATTCAATTTGTTCAAGGAGTTTTCTTTGAAAATCTTTGCTTGCATCTGCAGTTTCTGTATCTCTGGTTCCTCTAAAACTGAACCCGAAGATGAAGTAACCTTTGTTCCCATTTTATCGTGAATTATGAAGTGTGAAAATTTTGTTGGATCTTAAGTGGATATGATGTGATTGAGGTTGTGGTTGTGTAATTCACGTTCACGGGATTTTACTCGTCTATGATCAAAACCGATAATGAATTAACGGGATTTTACAAGATCACTAGATAACCGTGAATGATTTGATTCGGAATCAGCGGCCAATGATTTAATTGTCTAAAAACAGATAATTTTCTGGCTAGGGTTAAAGCTGTTTGTTTAAATAGGCTCACCAAACTGAAACGGGCCTAAAAATACAGATGGGCCGTGAGCTAGAACAAAAACAAGTCTAACACAAATTCCAAAAAACTGAAAAATGTCAATAAATCATAGTAAACGAGCTTTTTGGGCCTCAAAAAATCCTTAACCAGCTAAAGGGTGGTTACAGCGTGATCCGTCACGTTTTTCTCTTCGATTTGAGAGGTCACGGGCCTGAAACGGACTTACGGATCAAAAGTTATGGCTGTTTTACTGAAACCCTTTTCTTCACAAAAAAAATTCTTAGTAAACCGCTGCCAATTAGTAACTCGCCGTTAGCAACTCGCCGTTAGCAACTCGCCGTTAGCAACTCGCCGTTAGCAACTCGCCGTTAGCAACTCGCTGTTTTTAGCAACTCGCTGTTTTTAGCAACTCGCTGTTTTGGTCAACAAACCGCCGTTGACTATTTCCTTAAATCGTGGATCTTGTCCCTTTTTCTGTCAAACCGCCACGAAGAATGCAAGGGACGAATTTTGCAAATATTCACCCAATGAACTTTCTAGCCACGAATTGAGTTAGAAACATGTAATACTTTGTGAGTACATCAAGTTTAAGCACACCTTAACTCGTATTACCTTGTAAATCGTCCAATATTGAGCAACCCTCCACGAAGAACACTAAGCTTTAAAAGCTTATATTTCGAACTATGAGCTTGTTTAACACACGAAATTTGAAGCACTCTTACCTTTTGATGTGTAGAACAAGTGAAGATCAAGATTAACAAACCATTAGACCCAAATTATTTTTTTAGCCGTGGGAATTTTTCCACAAAATAAGCCACGAATTTGAGCTTGTTTAGCCACACGAATCAATCACGAATCCACCCTTTGCTCTGATGCCAATTGTAGGATCCCGTAACACTTCACTTCATAGAATCAAACACGAAATCGGAACAAGAAAAGAGATGAGGAGAGTTGTTTAGAGAGAGAAAGAGGAGAGAGAATTGAGAGAGAAAAGAGAAATTAATTACAATTGTTGGATCCCGTTATCACTTCATAACATATAATCGATCATGAAATTAGAACTAGAAATGAGAAAGAGAGAGTTGTTCTAGAGAGAGAAACTAGAGAGAGATTGAGAGAGAAAAGGAAAAGATATTTTTAGATATTTTGAACAACTTACTCTTTTCTAAATAGAAAAGAGTTTATATACCCCGTCGCGTTAAATGACGCGCGGGATATTTAACTAGGACCCAGGCTCGGGTTTTGCTTGGGATTAAACCCAAAACATATACAATATTAGATTATCTATCGAGCTCGATTCCTGATATTATCCTATTGCAACATTAACTAATTAAAGACCGAAGCTCCATCGTAGAGTGACCGAACTTCCTTGTTCGACTCAATAAATTGAGGCTAACACCTACTCCAAGAATTTGATGTCATTATTCGTGATAAAAAAAGAGCGGAGAATCTCACGGCCGACCATTTGTCTAGATTAGAGAACCCTCATCAAGGTGATCTCGAGAAAAAGGGAAATTAAAGAAAACCTTCCTTTCGAGCCCTAGATGATAAACTTTTCATGGTGATTCTAATACCTCGTGGTTTGCCGACATTGCAAATTACCATGCGGGAAATTTTGTAGTAAAAGGGATGTCGTCCCAACAAAAGAAAAAATTCTTTAAGGATGTTAAGCATTATTTTTGGGATGACCCCTACTTGTTTCAAGATTTGTGCGGATCAAGTGATCTGGCGGTGTGTTTACGGCCAAGAAGCTGTTGATATCCTCACAGCTTGCCATAATGGTCCCATCGAGGGACATCATGGTGCCAACTACACCGCTAAGAAAGTCTTTGATTCCAGATTTTATTGGCCGACTATTTACTGAGATGCCCATGACTTGGTCACATGGTGTGACGCTTGTCAACGTCAAGGGAAAATCTCGCAAAAATATTAAATGCCCCAAAATGCAATTCAAGTATGCGAGATCTTTGACGTGTGGGGCATCAATTTCATAGGCCCGTTCCCGTCTTCTTGAGGGAACAAGTACATTCTCGTGGTCGTTGACTACTTGTCTAAATGGGTCGAAGCAAAATTGCTCCCCACTAATGATGCCCGAGTTGTCGTTAAATTCTTGAAATCTCTCTTCGCCCAATTTGGAACCCCTCGTGCTATTATTAGTGATCGCGGTACTTACTTTTGTAATGACCAGTTTGCAAAAGTCATGCTTAAGTATGGAGTTACACACCGTCTTTCTACCGCATATCATCCATAAACAAGTAGACAAGTGGAGGTTTCAAATCGTAGTTTGAAACGTATCTTGGAAAGGACCGTTGGTGAAAACCGTGCTTCATGGTCCGACAAGTTAGATGATGCTTTATGGGCCTTTCGTACCGCTTTCAAAACACCCATCGGGTGCACTCCATATAAGCTAGTATACGGAAAGGCTTGTCATCTTCCTATTGAACTTGAACACAAGGCCTATTGGGCCTTAAAACATTGCAATTTTGACCTTAAGACCATGGGTGATCACCGAAAAGTTTAATTGAATGAATTAAATGAACTCCGAGATCAAGCCTACGAGAACTCTGTAATCTATATAGAGAAAACGAAGAAGATTCATGACTTCAATATTAAGAACCGTGTATTCAATGTTGGTGATCGAGTTCTTCTCTTTAATTCTTGATTAAAGATTTTCTCGGGAAAGCTCAAAACCTGTTGGACCGAACCGTTCATCGTTGCTAAAGTTTTTCCTTATGGTACTGTCGAGTTATCTTAAACCTATGAATTCGGGGACAAGTTAAGCTTAGTGTCTCTTTAATAAACAAGCGCTTCGTGGGTGGCAACCCATGCTTATCCTAATATATTATAACAGTAGTAATGAATAAGTGTGACGTGAGGAGGTTCGCCTCTTCCTTTCTTGTGTTTTGTGGTTTTTGTTGTATGTCCAGGATTGTCCTGTATTTTTAAAGCCTCTCATGCTAGTGGTTTTGTCCTTCGTTCACTCGAGCTTCAATCCTTAGCATAATTATGGAAATCCA
>BQNB010110729.1:0-22496 GCA_026074375.1 Tanacetum coccineum | reverse complement strand
CTATATCTTGATTTTTGTACTTTGACGTAGCACCCCAATGTTACCATTCCGCTGCGACCTGATTTTGGGGGTGTTACATTAAGCTGGTTCGATAATTCTAACATTTCTGAAGGGGCTAACCGGTATGGAGATCTAACAACTGGCGATGCGCCTGGAATTAGATCAATGCAAAATTCTATCTCTCGAATAGTGATTTTTACTGTTCATAACAGTTATATATTTATTTTTATAGATTTAGTTATTGTAAATCTCGTAAATGTCGTAACTTATTCGTTTTAACTCCGTTTTAGCGATTCTTTCGAGCATGTCTTCGTATTTAAAAGTTTTATCGATTTATTGATGTTTTAAAAGTATAAGTTTCTGTGGTGAATAGTAACTTTTATAAAAATAGTTTTATAAAAGTATATATTTAACGTAAACTTGAAATCGTCGTATCTTTTTCGTTATAAATTGGTTTTTCGAGTTCTTTACATGCCCACGATCCTTGGGACATGTAGTATCTTATAAAATCATAAAATAGAGGTGTAAATTTTCGAATTCAAACAGCCCCTAAATGGGTTTTTCTCAAAATGTGTTTAAAAGTCGTTTTTATAACTTTTTAGCTTAACCACTTTGTTACAAGTCCATTACAACCCTTATTAACATATGTCTTACATACTTAGGGTTCCTAGTCCATGATTAGTCCACATGAGTCCATGATAACAATATTAACAAACCATTACATCATATGAAAACATAAACTTTCCATAAGTAACTTTTAACTACAAGTTTATACTTGTACATTTTTACACTTAACCAACATGTTACAATACTTATAATCCCATTATATCATGATATTACCAATCATATAACATATGAAAAAGTGTACAAAAAAAGATAAAAATCATAATTATAAAAAGTTGAGAGCTTTTAGATAACCTTAGTGTGATGTATGATGATGAAAAACACAATCTAAACCCTTGTTTAGATTACAACCCAAGCTTACAACACCAAGAAAACCCTAAATCCAAGTGAAACCTTAACCTTGAACTTTCTTGCTTTAACACTTGTAAAGGCTTAACCAACCCTTCTAAACACCTAAGAAAATATTAGATATGTTGTAGGTATGTGTATAATTGTTGTAAATAAAATTTTGTATGGATTGGGTGTTGTATTTAGGAGAGCCGTGGCCTAAAGAAGGACAAAGGGAGAGACTTTGTGTTTTACACTTATACAAATGAGAGGTGTGTGTTCTAGTTGCTAGTTACTTTCCTTATATACTTCTTGTAGCTAGATGTAATAAGGACTATGTTTATAAAAGACATGATGAGAAAAACAAGGAAGTCTTATGGTCTTGGTCTCAAAAAGAATGGAACATCCCATGAAATTAAGGAAACATGTTTTCAAGTTAGATATTTCTTTGGTTTTTCATATCTATAACCGGCCATGGAAGTGTTTTTGTGATATTATGGTGTAATTTTTATGTATTGGGTATAAAAGTGGGTATTTATTGAAGCGTATAAAATGTTTTGGTGCTTCCGGGTATACCTAAATGTATTAAATTACGAAACGTAAACGTTTTACGCAACCAATAAAAATAAAATATAAAAAGTTAATTATTACTTTCGTAAAAATAATATATTGCTTGCTTGACGAAAACTTTAATTCGTTTGGTGTCCGTTTACGTTAATTGTTGATTTTTAGTTTACGTGATTTTACTATATAATAAGAATTAAAAGTAAACGCGTACGAAAAAAAATATAATTAGTAAAATAGACGATGTCGTAAATGACCTGAAAATATAGAATGTTACATCGAGAATCGCAATTGAATTCATATAGAAACAAAGACGGGTAAGGGTGCGTTTGGTTTGTATCTTTAATTAGAAAGATTCAAAGTCTGGATCATCATAAGCAAATAGCATATTGTTGCGATCTTGTCGAGCATTATCACATTTCTGCAAATACATGAATACCATTATTAGTTTCAGAATGATAAAGAAACTCGTAAATAAAGTAATGGAAACAATATTCTAATGATACGTTGTTTCAAAAGAGCTCTAGGTTGGCCTTTTAGACATGACGTGCACGTGTAACACACCTCTACACGACAACAAAGGCCATTGTGTTACATGTCATGTCGGCGTACTTTTAAAGAAGTTTTTATGTCTGTTTTTTAGGGTCATTGAAGGATTGGCGTGTTTGCAAAGGTCTGAAATCTATTAGTGAACAAAAGGTTAGGCTCTTTGTTTCCTTTCATATCTAGATATACCGATACAACCACCAATGTCCCCAGAAAACGATCATAATACTTCCTTAAATACAAATAGTTTTTAAACAATATGATGCGCAACAAAGGTATTTTGAAATGGCGCATATCAAATGAAACAGGAAACAATTAGAAATTATATAGCTGGCTTATGGCTTAGTTGGGGCTGTTGTTCGACATATGAAGCTACTGCTGCTGCTGACCCACAACCGTCACTATCTGACCTACACAAACACACCTACATTCCCATAAAACCCATATAAACCAACAAAAAACCATATAAAAGAAAGTACCCGTAATTTTATGACACAACCTTTAAACAATATTCCCAAAGATAATCCTAGGCTCACTTTCAGCCGCTCACCTACAAAACCTGCATAGCAAAAACACGCAGTTAACATAAAAATCAAAACGTTTTATTAAAAAAATAAAGTATAAAAAATTAAATATGCACCATCAACTCACGCATCCATTTGATAAATGACAATGATGGGCGGTTTGAGTAACAGGATAAATATATTTAAAATTATGATGATGAAAGTACAAAGGAAAACCGTTTTCATTCGTAATGGTCTAAGGGTGATCATGGTTATTTCATAACAAAAAAAGAAAGAAGAGGACATGGCCTTATAAGTCAAACATCAGGCCTTATGCATAAGGCATACTTTCGCACAATGCACGTCGCTAACATATCCTAACAATTCTTATTTTGTTTACAAAATACTTTCACCAGTTAAAAAGGACGTCACTATTCTTTCACAGGTTTCTTCTGCATAAAAAAAGTAAGCTCAATTAAGCAACCCCGTAAGCCCAAATAGACTTAAATAAGCTGTAAGCTCATATTCCACTAAACCAAACACATAAGCAACATCTGCCTTATGGCTTATTTGGTTTTGAGCTTATGTTTCATGAGCTCACTTTTTGTGGCTTATTTTGAAACTTTGCGGCTTATATAAGCTTATGACATAACAAACTTATATAAGCCAAAAAGTTTCAAAATAAGCCATAAAAAGTGAACTTATGAAACATAAACCTAAAACCAAATAAGCCATAAGCCGAAACAAAATCAAAATTTGCCAAACATAATTCATTTCAGCTCTTAACTACAAAACCCAGCTATATATATTCATAAATTTCAACAAAATCATACACTTGCAAAAAAATTAAAATCCTACAAAACCCTAAAATATGAAATATAAAAAAGAATGTAATTAGGGTTGATAAACTGACAAAACCATTTAGAGTTAACCCAACACATGCAATTTTGCCGTTTTCTTCTACAACAACAATCTTCTCCATCTTTATGGGGATTTACGGATGATATATGGGTGTGTAAAATCAAGAATCTTCTGGTTTGTATGTGTGTTTTGTCATTAAATTTGGTGTGTGTGTGTGTTGAGGCGATGAATTTGGTGTGTGTTGGAGCGGTGGGAGAAGGAGGTTGGAAAGATCTGGAAAATAAGACACGTGTGATATAACGGTATAAGGGGATGGGTTTATAGGTGTGTTCTATGAACGGGTATAACCCAAAACCACCGAGTCGGAGGGAGCAGGCAGGTTTTTAATATAATATTGCAAAGAATCCTAATAATTGTATATATTTAAAATAATAATCTGTTATAAATTTTTTGAGTTTCTTAATAAAGCGTTTTAGAATAATAATAATAATAATAATAATAATAATAATGATAATAATAATAAAGCGGTAAGTATATGGCTAAGTGTGCGACTATTAGATATGAGTTTCTTCCCTTTTCTTTCTCTTCTTTGAGGGAATTAGAGGCAGATGCGGTTATATTGCTGAAGCGGATCCGAAAGTTCTCTATGGCTCAGGATATTGGGGCACGTGCTATTGTTCATATATTTAGTAGGATCAGTTTCGCTATTGCTAAAGGAGTGGGAGCCCAGATAATATATCGGCTCTCTTCTTATTTATTGTAAATCTCTTGAGTTTCTTAACAAAGTAATTTATTAAAAAAAGAAAAAAATAATAATAAATATTAATATTAATAAATAAATAATATTAATAAATGATAATAATAATGATCTGTAATAAAAAATTTGAGTTTCTTAATAAAGTGTTTTATAATAATAATAATAATAATTAATGATCCTTATCCTGATTTTAGTAGTGCGCTTGTCATGAAGAGAGTATCTAAAACCATCGGGCTCTTGGATGCGGTTGCTAAGATTAATGATCCTCAATGTGAGTTGCTGCTCATTCGCGCATGTGCAGGGATTTCTAAACTATACTTTGCTATGTGTACATGCTCCCCTCGTGTCTTTGAGTCGGCTCAACTTTCTTTTGACATGGCTCTTCGTTCTGCCTTGGAGCGTATTGTCACGGCTTCATGGATGCATATGGAAGTTGTGGAGTTTTAAATTTTGACCTGTAGATCCGACTTGTTGTTCAAAAAAATAACAAAAAGCCGATTTTTTCCATTGCTTCTAGTTACTAGCTAAGTTGAGTATATGCCAGTTCAATTAATCACGCCCAATTAAACCATCAATGAGACAAAAAGTTTTAAATATATCAATAATAGCGTATTATTAACCTTGATAGTCTTTACAGTTCTGGACACCTTTCTGTTTTGCTGCTAACATAATGAAACGCGTACCCATACGCCACTGGTGGGGACCATCCCGAATACCAGGAAGCATAGTGTTGCAAAGACTCTTGCTGACTTGAGCTCTCTTTGTAGTAATCTTCTCTAAGGTCCCAAAGCTGCATACGCGATCGTTGTGATTAAATGAGGCATCTTAAAAAAGTGTAGTATTTTAGATATTAAGGTTTTACTTACATTGTGTACAATGACGAATCACCTGTCAAAGTGTAGAGTAGGCGGCGTGCCAAATGTCATATATTGCTCTCACTATAGCAAAACACAGTATTAGATGTTGATGCATATAATGATCCGTAAAGTTGGTTTAGCCTCAGTAAAGATAACTCAACATGATGAAGGGTACTATAATTACACGCTAGGACCGGTAAATCCTCTTCGCATGTATCTTTGAATAACTATAGGTACAAAAGGGAAACGATAGGTGGGCGTCATTGTTGTTGATGTCGAAATGGGTCGGCTAAAATGGGTATGTTGGGTTGGTTAAAATGGGTATGTTGGATGGAGTTGTCGTTTTCGTTGTGATACATAATAGCGTATGTTAAAGACCACATTATGAATTAACTCCAGTTGCACTCACAAATGATTGGTGTATTTAACGAAATTGTCTTTATAATAGGTGTCATTGTTACTTTGAGAAGACTAACAATTCGCTGCCATACACTCCTTAGCTTGCAATAAACATAGTGAAGCACAAATTACGATGAAGGACGTATTAGTTACTATTTGTTACGAGACTAATACGAAACTTGAGGCTTAATGTGATATGTCGAAATGTACATCCATATAAATCTGCCTTGGATCCAGTGTACCAATATACGCGAGTAAACGCATTATATACGCAGAAATAAGGTAAATTTTTACAAAAAACTAAGAAACAGTAGGAGGAAACTGTTACCAAGTGCAGCAGTACGCGGTTTGGGTTTCCGGCCATCTAATGATGATGTCTGAGCAGCGATTGGCGGTAAACCTGTCATCGTGACAATCCTAAGTCAATCCATCCTTCTCTAGCAAGTTTCCATCATGAATGAATATTCTCATTCAGCAGAAAGAAGGAAATTTTCAGTTACAAACAAAAATTATCCTGTCCTTTCGCCAAAAGTTAAGACAATGCTGAGGGAAAAAAACATTTAATTGAGATTGAAGTTTTTATTGCGTGTTGCTTTCCTTTGTCGTATTAACTGTGCGTATTCAAAAGAAGTTGTTCTTTTGAAACTTTTTCAGTAGATTCTTTGCAGTAGATTCATAATACCATCAGACCGAGGGTCATCGGCCCGATTTGCTCCGACCACCATTCATGTAAACACAAAAAAAAAGCAGTTGATATAATAATAAGAACCACATTTAAAATTGTCGCAATTTGGAAAATGATATCCAAAAATTTGACCACGTCCCTCAGAGAAGTTTCAAAATGATGTCCTAATTTGATGACCATCCTACCATTTGCATTCTCACTTTATCCTAATTTTAAAAATCAAATAAAAAAAACTAGTAAAATTTGTAAGAACACTTAAAAATAAAAACTTAATTAGGGATAAAATAAAACTTACGCATAACCGATTCTATTCAGATAGAAGTTTGTGTGTATGCAATTTTTTTCTCAAGCATCTGCGCTTTAATTGTTTGGAGATTGATGCTGCAGCATAATAACGCTTATCAAGTGGTATTTAGATGTATTAAACCTGATATGTACAGAAGACTTATCGAACCTTATTATACATTGTCTTATTTATCCAACTCGGTCTGGTCCAAAAAACTCACCCCCTCATCCCTTCGAACCTTACCCCCCCCCACTGTCACCATCTGTTATTTATCCAACACGTTAGTCCAAAACATATCTGGACTAATTGTACATCGTTATTTATCCAACTTGTTAGTCCAAAACTTATCGACACGACGCCACTTCTATTTTGCAGTATTGTATTATCTCTGCTATACAGAACTTATCTGAACCTATTATACATCGTTATTTATCCAACTCGTTGGGCCAAAACTTATCTGAACCTACTGTACATTGTTATTTATCCAACACGTTAGTCCAAAACATATCTGGACTAACTGTACATCGTTATTTATCCAACTTGGTAGTCCAAAACTTATCGACAGGGCGCCACTTCTATTTTACGGTATTGTATTATCTTAGTTAGTAATCAGACATGTAGTATAGGAAACAAAAGTCTCAAATAAGAGTAAGAAAAGCATGGTACACAAAGAATCGAAATTAGATGGTTTGTGAAACAACCTAATGCTTGGCAGAGCAAATAATCCAGTAACTTGATATTTTGCTTGGCTAATACGCTAAATACTGCAGTAGTGGTAGCCCTAACGATGAATATTTAGTTTTGGCATTTCTATTTTTCTTTCCAACACAATGCATATATGAGCGAGCAGATAGAGAAAACGAATTCTAAATTAGATGTCCAATTGTAAAACAGGGAATACCGAGAACAGTTTTACATGAGATATGAAGCCAATGTTTTCTTTGTTATCAATGAAAAGTTCATACAGATAACATTTTGGCATAAAAAGTATGTTACCTTGATTGCCAATGCCTTTCTCCAAGAAGCTTTTGTGTGGAGTTATTTAGACTCCAAGTTTCAGCTGCGACTCTTTTCTGCCAAGTACAAGCACTGTTTTTACCTAATGAGAAGAATATACAGAATAATTATGTTTACTTACACAGTGAATCATTCTAATTTTTGAGCACTATAATAAGTAAAGGTGGTATTACTGCATTCAAATGCTTATTTTTGATTGGCCTTCTTTGCAAAAAAACGATCATCTTCCTATTTCACTTTGTGGTTTAGTTGAACCTATAACAAAACACTAAAAAATTGCTTGCAGATTCTGTTTCTATCCAACCTCTTATATGCAGGGCAGTAGGGCTTTAGATAGAAGCCTAACATCGAAAGAAAAGTCCTTCTGTTTAGTAGGTTAAACATTGTCAAAAACGGTTATGCCATGCAGTATGGTCACAGGGTTGCAAACAATATGGGTTTGGAGGGTTTTGTTGGCGTTAGTTAGGGAGGGTTCTAGAAGTCGGGAAGAAAAGTTGCTGATATTATAGTGTGTAGATATTATAGGTTGAATAACCGGGCATGGGTGATTAGAATTGCACTATTAATTGTAGCAGGACAAAGGGGGATCTAGCTTATGATTTTTGTTAGTGAGAAAGATACTCGACAGAACGTGTTGACTAATAGGTATGCACAGAACCCATATCAATCTATATTCATGTATAGATAGCGCCTAGGAACGCGCTAATGATTTACTTAAAACAAATTTTAAACTAGAAATTAGAGATATAAGTTGTAAGAAAAAATGTACCTTCTGGAGTGCATCTTTGACCAAAAGTATGTAAACCCATATAATTTGCCTTGACAACACCATTATTGTTCCGTTCTTCCATACATTGCATTAGCACTCCACATTCAGGGTACCTATTTGAGACCACTCCACTTCATTTAACGACGCATACACATACCCACTCGAGAACTAATAAAATTCAAGTCCTAATAGTTTGAAAAAAGATCTAGAATTAGTACGTCTTTGTATTAAATGATAACAAGGTCACGCCGCGCAACATCTGATGGAAGCTTGTGATTACCTCACGCATAAAATCTGGATCCAGAAGAAATCGGTATAGAATTGACCCAAACTTCACAATTTTTACACTTGCTTATCCTCTGCTAACCTCTTTCTCTTAATAAAACACCAATGAAACAATAGCGATTTGTAATAAAACATAACTAATGCTTTAACTTTTTCACCCTACATGAAGATTTTTTGTACATATGCGCCTGAATATTCAAATCTACTTGAAAAGCTGACACCGCAATTAAATATGAAAATAATGGTAACTTAACTTAGAATTGTATCATTTCAGTGTACATGTATTCTTGGAGAAAGCGATCATCCTCTAGGTCTTCAAGTTCCTCTTCGGTCTTGTGATCGATCCAAGGCTTGTCTTTAGGTCTGGAATCTTCATCTTGGCTTGCAAGGAGGTAAACGGGTCAGGTTCTGAATACATGGCTTTCGGAAGGCAAATTTCCAAGCTATTCTTTTGAATATCACCCATTGTGTTAATGCTCCTTAAACGTCCTTTTACAAAAGTGTAGTCTGCCATTACTCTTTACAATCAACTTAGTATTTGTATTTATTCTTTCTACATTTCACGAAAAGTTGCAATTAATTAAACATTGACACAATATGACAATAGAGTGAATACAATTATTAATTTATAACATTTAATTGGCATATAATAAATAAACGTGAAGTGTTTGGAAGCATGAAACTGTTCTTTTATGCAGTAAAAATAAGCAATACACCTCTTAAGATGAGTTTTGTTCATTAAAGGGCTTTTAGGCTTCCAGTATGTTGTGGATTCAAGTTGTGACTAATAATCAAGATTATCACTACCTAGATCACAAACTATAATGTATACTTAGGGTAAGAAAAAATAGTGACAATCCAATATAGTATATCGTTAAGCTGAGCGAGTTCGATCAGTTAAACTCACCTAGCAAAGAAGCCTTCCTTTTATATGATGGGTTTCAGCTTTCAACGACAAAGTGAAACGTCATATTTAACCTAAGGATGTAAGATCAAAAAGGGTGTTTGGGACGGCTTAAATTAAACTGCTTATACGCTTAAAAAAGAAAATACCTTATTTTGCATATGGAAATATTAAAAGGCGTGTTCAGGATAGTGTAATATAAAGTGCTTATATGCTTAAAAAGATGAGAGCTTATTAATTTGTAGTGCTTGACTCAAAATGTAACCGTCCGTGTTCTCCTTCACAATAAACTATAAGCTCATTTCAGTCCATAGACAACTATTGTAAGTAGTTCTAGCCAGCCATATCAAATCTGATTACAACATGATCACAAATGTAGGTCAAAACTTCACAATAATCAAAATGTTAAGCTACAAAAGTGCTTGGATTCTTAATCTATATATGCAAGCAAATCTAACTTTGATAACTTTACAAAGACCATATCAACAAAAATCAACCATTTCCCCTAATAATCAATACTAAGATAAAAGAGTAATTTATGTTTTACCTGGCAAGCATTGTTGCCGATACTCCAACCGAGACTTCACACCTATCAACAAAAAGTTCCACTATTTTCAAATTCAAATAATCCCATAAGCCTAAAAAAAATAAGCTAATCCAAACACCCCCTAAAACCTTAACAAATTTGCACTTAGAGCTGAAGTGTAAATAATAATAAAAAGATTGAATTTTTATAAAGTTTTAATTAATAGTGACTGATATTGAGATTAAAATGAAAAGGGTGTAACCTATGAAAGTGTTCGTGGGATTGTAGTTCAATCGGTCATCACCAACGTCCGATAAGCAGCAACATAACCACCATCGTCGTTCAAGTCCTCCGCTGCCAAGATAAAAAAAATTCCCAAAAATCTCAATAACAACAAAAGAACGAAACCCCTGTAATCAACATGTTAGAGAGATAGAGAGTGTCGATTAGGGAGAGAGAGGATCGGTGGTGTGTGTGTTATTGTGAGAGTGATAGTGGGATTTAGAAGGAGAGGACACGTACACATGCTACGTGTTTTCTTATCAAGAAGGTATAATGAACAAATACGTGGGTCGGGTTCGAGTTGAACAAACATTGAATGCATTGCCTCGGGGCAACGATCTTGCCTGTTATATATATAGTATAATAATAATAATAATAATAATAATAATAATAATAATAATAATAATAATGATAGTAATAATAATAAAGCGGTAAGTATATGGCTAAGTGTGCGGCTATTGGATATGAGGTTCTTCCCTTTTCTTTCTCTTCTTTGGGGGAATTAGAGGCAGATGCGGTTATAGTGGTGAAGCGGATCCGAAAGTTCTCCATGATCAGGTATTGGAGGGCTATGTGCTGTGTTCATATATTTTGTAGGATCTAGTTTGCTATTGCTAAAAGGAGTGGAAGCCTAGATAATATATCTCGGCTCCTTCTTTCTATTGTAATCTTTGAGGTGTTTCTTAATAAAGTGATTTATTGAAAAAAAGAAAAAAATCATAATAAATATTAATATTAATAAATAAATAATATTAATAAATGATAATAATAATAATCTGTAATAAAATTTTTGAGTTTCTTAATAAAGTGTTTTATAATAATAATAATAATAATAATAATAATAATAATAATAAATTAATAATTTATAACTACTAGTGTTTTAAAGTATAAAAATTCTGAATTACAACGTAATTCAGAACTTTCCATCAAACTTCATATGTAATATGAATTCGCTCACTTAATTAATTGTAGTGACTAAATTACAATTACAACGCAAACCAAATAGTCATCGTAATGTAATCTGAATTACATTTTCTTCCACCCTGCCAACCAAACACGATTAAAATGTAATTCAGATTACAATTACAACGAATTACAACAAACCAAACGGCCCTTAAAGTTTAATCTCATGAGTTAAAATACAAATTAGACATCTTAAAATAGTAATGTGAAGTTATGAACACTTAATATCAAACGTATGTAGAATCTATTTCTTATTAGTGTCTTCTAAAACATAGAATTAAGTTTTCATATAAGAACGATCGGTGTGTTCTATGGGAAAGAAAGAATACCATGCTTTTTACTGCATGGATGGTTTAATTAACGAGACAAAAAAAAATTAAAAAAAATTACTATTGTCGTTTTATTGTCCAAGGAATCGTAAATCACGCATTAGACAATCTTGAATTAATGTGATCATAGCAAGTGTTAGAAATGGTCAAAGTCCAAATTTCAAAACCTACATGTGGATGCTCCCATGTGATTCTCTCAATTAACTTTCACTAGGGGTAAATTGTCACGTGAATGCACACTATGCGACAGGGGTAAGCAGAAACCGCACCGCAAACCGCATCAAAACCACAAAAGCCTCACCGCAAAAACCGCACCACGACAAAAACCGGTGTACCGGTTTCTAAAAATAAAAAAAACCGAATTTGTCCGCAATTGCTATAAATAATAATTTTAATAAAAATATTTCAAATTTTTACTAATTATCTCTCAAAAATTGAAACCAGGGTTGTCAGGATCGGGATCTTACTTAGGATCGTTTTCGGCTTTTCAAGATCGTAATCGTAGGATCGGATGGGGATCGTAAGATCCTATGAAAACATATATATTTTTGTATAAGGTTATTTTTTTATATTTCTATATGTTTTTATATAATATTTTATATGATGAGCATTTACATATATCTCAAAAACACTTCAATATTTACATTTTTTTATCTAAACATTCTTTAATATCATTTTACATCATGCATTGATAACTTGTGTTTTAGAGAAATATTTAATTTTTAAAATTTTATTGGGTATATACGAAATTCCCTCTTATATGATAAACGAATCTAAATGGATGATAAAAGAAAAAAGTTATATGTTCAAGTACCATGGTGGATAAAAAAAAGATACTACATACGTGCACCTACTTTATGTTTCAGTGGATAAATGAATGATATGGATAAAAAAGATACTACATACGTGCACCTACTTCATGTTTCGATCGTTAAACGATTATGGATAGAAAAAAATATGAAACCGTCTTGATGAAAATTTATAAACCTTAGCCTAAATTACCAAACGTCCAAAATAAGGTCATTCTACGATCCTACGCGATCCGATCCGATCCTACGATCCTGATACGATCCTGCTTGAATTGCGATCTTGTTAAGATCCTGATCGTTTTTCGTGTGTGGGATCGTAGGATCATGATCGCGATTTTGACAACCTTGAATGAAACACATGGCTATTAAAAAGGCAGGCTTTCTTTGGGATAAAAAGTATAAAGTAGATTTTGGGGGTGTGGTGCGGATGCGGTGTATTTACAGTTTTATCAGTTTTATATTTTTCGTTTTACTAATTAAGTGTTTATATTTTCAGTTTTATCTCACATGAATATAATTATAATAGTGTATTTACATTAAGCCCAAAATTACTATTTGGTTCAAACCCAAATTTTTATTGGGTTAAAGCCCAAAATTAAAAAATGATCATATGTGGTGTGGTACGGTTAAAACCCGAAAATCCGCATTTGAAAACCGCAAAACCTTAAAACCGAAACCGCGGGATCCGCAAGGTGCGGTTTATACTTTTATAGAATCCGCAATTGCGGATGCGGTGTGATTTTTGCCAGAATCGCACCGATTCGCACCTTGCTCACCCTTACTATGCGATATGCATATATAAGTGACATGGATTAACATATCAAAAGTGTTAATATCCTACTTTTATATTTAAACAAGCATAGTTGACCGCGCGTTGTTGCGGGACGATGTTTCTTTTATGATAGATGTGGATGTTTTTTTTTTAAATTTGTATGGTAAGATTTCAAAGTTTTATAAGTGTGGTTTGCGTGTGCTAATTTTTTAAAAATTATGTGGTTAAAGGTTATTTTTTTTTGTATTTGGTTTTTTTAATATAATTTTATAAGATTTGGGTTAATATGTGTTAAGCATGATTGCCCGCGCGTTGATGCGTGGGGTTAAATTTTATATATATTTTTTTTGTATTTTGTGCGGCTTTATTTTTTCGGTCTCATGTTTAATATTATTTTTTTATATGGGTTTATGTGTTGGGCGTCATGTCGTGAGTGTTTTTTGATCTGAATAAGTCAATACTTTTGCAATTTTTTTCTTATTGTGTGCCGAGCAAATTTTTTTATTTTTTATTTTTGTGCAATAGTTTCTTTTTTTTATATGGGCTTATGTGTTTGGTCTCATGTCGCGGATATTTTTTTGATCTGAATAAATAAGTACTTTTGTAATTTTGTTTCCTATTTTGTGCCGAGCAAAAGTTGCCTAGTTAAAAAAATAAGTGTCAAATGGGCCGGCCCAAAGTAAGAGCCCAATAGGCCGATTATTGTAGCATCATAAAAACTATGTCAAAACGACATAGTTTTATTTCAAACATAGTGTAAAACCTAAAAATCTCAACAAATGTGAAATTACCAAAATACCCCTAATGCAAGAAAAATTCATTAAAGCATGAATAAAATTCATTTAAATGTTAAAAATTATGAAAATACAACTTATGGCAATTATGAAAATTTATGTAAGATTAAAATACTTTATATTATGTAAGAAAAATAATTTATATTTATGTATTTATAATTTATGCCGAATTATAAGTATTTATGTATTTATAAATTACAAATTAAATATAATAAATTGAGGATAATAACAAATAAATATTATCAAGTTTAAAATCAGAATTAGTCTATTCTAGAAGCACTAAAAATCGTCCCAAAATGATTTATCTATTTCATTATGCATTTTAATTCATTTAAAACTCTAAAACAAATGCACCAAAACCCTAAAATACCAAAGTGATGGCAAAAGAATTTTCCAAGGCAAGGACGAATTTTTATAAGATCATTTGAAGGCTAAGGAGTGTGGGAAAAATAGTGGGAAGCTTGGGAAGTGAATGATTCGATTTTTTGATAATTGTTTTGGGTTCGAAAGCTATACCGAGGCATAAAATCATAAAATCATCAAAGGCACAAGGTAATTTTATAACTTATATTTCATCATATTAACATGTTATAAACCTGAGAAAAATATCCATGCACTTTATTTAGATTTTATAAATTGAAACATATTCAAAACCCTAATTTAGAAATGAAAATTAAATCGGCATATAAAATATTGGTAAAATCATTTATAATTTTTCTGGGTTGTTCATATCCCATATAACACAGAAAAATTGTTGAATAAATTTATACATGATTCGAATGATTTTTGGAGATTTCTTTGTATTTGCCGAATTCGAAAATGAGGAAAAAGGGAAGAAAAATGGTTAAAATGAATTAGGGTTAGGGTTTTGTTATTTTTTCCAGGTATAATTAATGCCAATGATTGGTAAATAATTGTGTTTGTGATTGGGGAAAAATTGATTAAGGTTTTGTGAATTAATATGTTAGCCGATTATGGTATAAAAGGTGTAAGGACTTGTTATGTAAATTCTGAAACTATAGGGGCTATTTTAGACATGTTATTATACTTATTATATTCTGTATAAAATAAGTTGGGGGGTATAAAATGTCATATTGATATTATTTGGATTTAAAATGGTTAATTTAATATATTAATGTAATTAAACGTAATTAATTAAAGATAGAGGGACTAAAATTGTAATTCTAAAAGTATAAGGTTGTTATTAATTAAATGTAAAAAGGTATAATTTGTTATATTTGAATCTATAAGGGCTTGTTTTGTAATTATGGATAATTAAAGATAATGTTTAAGTAATTAATAAACCAAAAGGACTAAATATGTAAATTATGTAAAATTAAGGGTTTGACTTGTAAATACATAAAATGGAAGGTATAATCTGAATAAAATAAGAAACTTTGATATTTACACTTTAACCTTGAAATTTGTTGATTTTGCATATTAAACCCTAAAATATGGAAAGTTGTCATATTTAACCCTAAACTTGTAAGGTTGGCATATTAAGTCCCTAAGCTATTTAAAATACTTAATAGAATCTCAAATGATGAAAGTTACTAAAAATGGAAAGTTTCTAAAAATAGAAAGTTACTAAAAATGGAAAGTTTCTAAAAATAGAAAGTTACTAAAAATGGAAAGTTTCTAAAAATAGAAAGTTACTAAAAATGGAAAGTTTCTAAAAATAGAAAGTTACTAAAAATGAAAGTTACTAAAAATGGAAAGTTTCTAAAAATAGAAAGTTACTAAAAATGGAAAGTTTCTAAAAATAGAAAGTATAACTTAAATGAATGGTTTGTAATTCGAATTCTCATTTCATTAGGATCGGTCAATAGGGAGTGATTGTGGATATTCCTGGTTTTTGGGTTAAAAAAAACATTCTCTTTGATTTTATGCTTTGCATCGGAAATAAGGTACAGATACTGACTTATCGTTAAGGTTTCTCATGACATATTCCCTCTATCTTTGTATTACTTTATGATTTGCTACATTGCTACATGAGCCTTTTTATCTTTGGCTTTCTTATATGATCTGATCATATATGTTCCATTTGGAACCTTGCTAGCAACCTTTTGATTTTGAACCTTTGATATTTGAACCTTTGATATTTGAACCTTTGACATTGAACCTTTGCTATGATCCCTTTGAAATGAACTTTGATATGACTTTGCTTTGAACCCTTCAGTTTGAGAACCAAGCCACTATTTGTTTCCTAGCCATGAAGGTAACATGGCCGTGTCATTGATGCACCTTTGGCATGACTCATGTGTGAGTGAGTGATTTCTCACACCGTCCCCCATTTGATATTATATGTGCACTATGAAGATTATTATTTGTTTAAGGGGCGTATGGATGCATCCTAGATTTGTTTTGTATTCGATGGATTATGACATTATGATATTTGGATATTTGGTGACTGATGATTGGGTGCAATCCACGTCTTTCACAACAGACTTTGGAGCTCATGACTCCATGGTCACTTTGATATGATTTGTTTGGGCTTGGTGATTGAACTTAACCTAATTTGATTCTCTGATTCATCTTACCTTACCCTATGATTTGATATTCTGATTTGTCTTACCTTATATTTGGTATCCTTTTGATTATGAATTATGATATCCCTTTGTACCTTGTATCATATCCTTTGATTTCCGTTATCTTTTGCATTCGATTATATATATCTGTTCACTGGGCTTTGTAAGCTCAGCCGTACTTTCTTTTCCTGCGGCAGGTATCTAAGCTAGGAGCTGGGGTTGCTTTTGGGTACATGAGTCTGAGTGTGGAACTACCACTAGAGTCTTACCATTGATATACGAATTGTTATTCTTCAAGAACATTTGTTTATTTCGTTTGATATGTTAGCCTTGAGAACTTATGTACCTTAAGTCATGTTGACTTATTTTCTTTGGTTTATTTATTTAAAGACTTCCGCTGTTTATGCTTTGTGTTATAGATTGTGTATGGCTTTTGAAGTCACACCATATTTGTAATACTTTCTACCCTTCTGGTTCGGGGGCGATACACATAGTATATGTAAAAGAATGAGCACGCTTTAGGTAAAATCATAATGACCTAATGAACATAGATAAAGAGAATAGCTACGTCAATAACTTGACTAATTGGTTTGGAATTCTCCAAAGCATCGTATATGTTTGTGTGTTGGATGTATTAATTTAGGCACGCTTTATAATATAATCTAGGTTAGGAGTATTTGTTTTGCAAATCAAATTTACTTCTCTCTATTTATGCTTACAAGTAACAACAGCTTCTTTTATCCACATTCTATGACTATGCAACTATGCGAGTATGCGACTCAAGAAAATTCATGTATCCGGCTTGTCTATGTTTTAGACAAATTAGAACTATTACCATGAAACTTTCAAATTTTTTTTTGAACAGCACTTTATTAAAAAACTAGTTAGAATAACTTTTACATTAGTCGATTCCATGTTCCATCTAAATTGGCAAGCTAAAAGACAAAAAGAGAATATAAATTGTATGTGATGAAAATATTAAAGAGTAGAGTAGCTTGTAGAAGTGTAGAAAGGTTAAAAAGCACAGAGGTAGTTGTCGGTGGAAGATATGACTGTAATAAAAAACTTGTGAAGTTAGTATTTGGTGAGGGAGTGATTGGGTTGGTGAGGTTTTGAGTCAACTTTTTGTCGCATTTTATTTACACATTCAATAGACGGGCCCAAATATCCAGGACCTTCGTTTTCTACGATAACATGTGTTCTTTCATATATTTGTTCAAGTTTAATAGTTTGATCTAAATTTGTAAACGTTTCTTTTCGTATATTTGTTTAAGTTATATAGTTTAACAAATGAATTTATTATACGAAAACAAGCGTTTACAACTTTAGACATGTGAATCAATTTATATATGTTATCAGAAGTGTTAGCAAATATCCTATTTCGGTATTGGATATTTCTCTATAATTGTGTTGTAACCTATTTAATGCATTAATATATTTATATTGTTGATTTATATGGGTAATATTAAGAGTAATTAAATAATATTTAGTTACCATAATGAAACTCCGTAGGATATTGTATCTTGATGGAAGATTCAATTTCCTTAAAGAGAAAATGTCTGGGTAAATGAATTATGTAATACAATTACATAATCATACTAAATTAGGAGTGATTCTATGCTTAATTAACCTCTCTATAAATAGAGGATTATTCACCTCATAAGAAATACACAAAAACATACAAACATTACGATTCATCACTAAGAAGAGAGGATTAAGTAGAAGATCTTCATCCTACCAGTGTTCTTCGTTCATGGTGATCTCATTCTTCGACATCAAGTAAGTATAATGTTATGCTTAATAATAATTTAATCGTTCATGATTATGATTATATTGATTTCTTGAGATAAATTAATCAACATGTGGTATCAGAGCATGGTTTATAAATATAATATGTAACGATCTTAATATTAATGATTTTTGATATTATGGCGTACTGTCAGTGTGAGAAATCAAATGTTATCGCTTGTATTCTTTTTCCAGATCTTGACTAAAACGAGTTAAATATTTTTTTTGTTTTTTTAACAATAGAGAATAATTCATAAAAAAATATCAGATAAACATGAAAACTAATCGTAGCTATTTTTTAACGTTTAACGCGTTAGCCCAAATTGTTGATGCATATACGTGTAGAATTTTAATGAGTCAATGAATGATTTTAAGTATACGGGTAAATATCTTATGTTTTTATTGTCATAAATTTAATCTAATATCATCATAAAATATATATATATGTTTTTGTGACATAAAAGTTTAGTCACAACTAAGTGATAGGATTTACTATAATTATAATGGCAAAAAAAATATACTACCCTTAGAGCCACTTAATGAATCCGTCCTAAAGTTCTAAGAAAGACAAGAATAGTTTTTACTCATTATAGTTAAGAGTATGTTCTGACCAAGGGTAGTTGTGTATATATTTCATGACTTTTGTTTCAATGATGTAATTTTATGTTGGTCATCTCGACATAATTGCATATAATATTAATTGGAATTATATAGTGCCATTAACTATCCAATATTATTATTTTTAAAGTCTCACAATATCAAAAGTATATTCTACATTGAACATTACACGTAAATAAACTTGGCAATAACAATGATTCTAAATTACAGATGTGATAGTTATTTTACGTCACGTTGAACGCCAATCTTTGGTTATGTTTTGTTCAAAAGAAAGTATATTATAAACTCTATTTTTGTCATAACTTTCTAGGCAAATTATTCGAGTGTTTACTTTCATTATGTGTAACTCAATTGTTAGAGAACTATAAAGTCTCTCTGTTTTGGTTATAAATTAGGAGAGTATGTTTTATTTACAAAAAGAATCTTATTAAATAGGATCATTATTTGACATGTTGGTAATATATTGATGAGACGTGACATTTTTATACTATTTACGGTGTCAATTACCCCATATATCATGCCAAATATTCTCAGATTACAAATGCTTAATCGATTGTTTTCGGAGGTTTAGCATCTTGATGTCTTTGAGGAAATACACATAACTTGGGCATCATTGGAGAAGAAACGACAAGTAACCGACCTACAACCAAGATCTCTCTTGAAGATTTATTGCGTACAAGTGCGAGGAGACGGCGTCGCGTGCATAAAGCGACCGCTGATCGTGATCTAACGGTGATGGCGTCAGGAATTTTGCGACGTCGCCATGATGTGATCGAATTAAAAAGGATATAGAATCATCTACATGGCGACGACGTCAGGATTTCTAAGCGACGCCGTCGCGTCGATATCTCTATAAATATAAAACCGTTTTTAGGGTTTTAAGTGTGTAACTTTGTATAAACCTACAAAGTGTGTAACTTTGTAGGTCGTTTTTAGGGCCTCAAAACCCTATTATACTACCTTGAATCCATGTTTTAATCAAGTAAGGTTATTTATCATTAATCATTCAATATATCTATGTGTTGTTTGATAATTTATTTTCTTGCTTTCTTTATAACATGCGAGGCTAAAAACCTCCTTTGATATTTATCTATGATTGCATGAAACATAGGTTTGTAGATCCTTTTGATTGTTGCAGCTCTTTGTAGATGAATGTGCGCGTTGGGGCTTTAGAAAAACCACTTTGTCCTAGTATCGCTGCTGACATTCTAGGGAAACGCTATGAGTGTAGAAAGGATTATCAACTGTAAATAGTCATCATACTACGTACCCCAATAAGTGGTTGATCCCTCTTAAGATATTTCACATGCATTTAATATACTCTTAGGAGCCTTGTAATAGTCTTCATACTACCTTACTTGTGTGTTGCCTTAACGGAATATTAAATAAACGGCGGGTTCGTGTAATCCGTTCATGACATAGGAAATACTTACACAGATCATCACAAGTGTGACAAAGAAACAGATCTAGAAGAAGCAATCTGAGGAATAGTGCATGATTACGTAAATACAATTGTTTATCATAAAGTTATCACCAGTAGCATAGATTATAATTAGTTTAGTTATTAGTTAATCAAACCAACCTCTCAAACCATTGATTTAGCTACTTTCATATATATATAAAAACAAAAAAAGAATCTTCTCTCAACCCCTAGAATTATGTTAGACAGTGATCAAGCCTTCCCAACCTATTTCCCTAGAGAACGATAACAACCCCCAAGTCTTGCCTATACTACACTGCAACGATTAGGTGCACTGCCTAGGAAGTTGTAAAACTTCTTGCTAAAGTCTTTACGAGACCCACATTAAGTTTTTGGCGCCGCTGCGTGGGGAATAGTTAGGTTTCGATCATTGTTTAACTTAGTTCTACTCGATTGATTTCTATCAAGTGAGAATTTTATTTTCGTACATTAGCTTTCTTGTAGTCTATCTTTTCTTTGTTCCCTTTGTTTTGTAAACCACTTTTTGTTCACCATCATGATGTAGGCAAAGCCCACCCACCACAACCTTTCAACCCCTCCACGAAACCGTAACCTTCCCTATTCCAAAGATCTACCTGAAGTTTCCAAACAACATCAAGATGAATCTCTTTACAATGCATGTACTCGTTTACAATGAATGAATCTGTAAAGTCCACCAGCATCAATGGCTCGACCTATGGTCCCAAATTAAAATCTTTTTCGACATATCGACAGGTATACCCAAATAGACATTAACTATGCAGCAGGCGGGAACCTTAGGGGGTTAAGTGCTGAAGAAGCATGGGAAACCATTAAGGATTATGTCCAACAACATCAAACCCCTCCACGAAACCTAACCTTCCCATTCCAAAGATCTACCTTGATGTTCCAACAACATCAAGATGAATCTCTTTACGATGCATGGACTCGTTACAAAGACTTAATCCAAAAAGTCCTGCATCATGGCCTCAGCCTATGGTTCTAAATTCAGATCTTTTTCGATCATATCGATAGGTACACCCAAATAGACATTAACTATGCAGCAGGCGGGAACCTTAAGGGATTAAGTGCTAAAGAAGCATGGGAAACCATTGAGGATTATACCCAATGCGATAAACAATGGAAAAACTCATCTAATACTATTTCTGACCAAACAATCACAAATTTAAAGGATTACTTGGTTTGGAATGAGGTGGTTAGAGTTAAGATACCTAAGTGCAAGTCATGGTTAGATGCATATCATGAGCCTATAGGTGATCTAGATATGATGGAGGATAATATAGATAATCTAAGCCCACAAAGTACCCCATAAGTCCTTCCATCATTTGAGGTATACACACCGTCCATGAATTACTCGCAAGAAGTAGAAGAGACTTTAGTAACCCCAATGGAGGTATAACCTTTAGAAGAAACACAATTAGAAGATTTAGGCTTAAATACTTATAATCATGACATTCCTCTTAGTTCTAAGGAAGTTCCTATTATTGATGAACTGGTACCTCAACCACAACCCTTACCTAATTGTCCATCTTTAGATGCAAGTCTAGGAAACGAAAGAGGCCCTGAACCACCCATTAAACCACCTAGACCGGATAATTTTAGGATGAAGGAAGTAGACCATTTGACCATTCATACACCACCTTCACCTTATGTGGCATTTTTCCACCTTAAGGATACGTATTGCAATTATCACCCGTGCATTGATGATCCTAAGAAACATTATGGATTTAAACCAGGTATATTAAGATAAAGTGGATCCCTAGGTGTTGATTTTTCAAAATTAGAGATGATAGAAGATCATTGGGAATTAGAATTTAAAGAAGTTTCTTTTCTAGGAAGAGGACTTAACTCACTCATTAGGCCAAAAGAAGTACAAAAGGTTAGGATTAAAGAAATACACCATTTGAAGCATATGATTTAACAACCAATTTTTCAGCATATGACTCCTTCTCACAACGATGGTTTATACCGTTACTATCATCCGCACTTGAACTCAAGTGTAGGGGAACCCTCCCCTTTATCTGTTAAATAAGGGTAGAGTTAGGCTCGTAACTTGAACAAAAACAAGCTCTTCTTGGGAGGCAACCCAAGCACGTCTCATTAACCCAATCTATTATTTTCTTGCATATTAGGAGTGTCGTGTGTTTTAATTCTTTTATGTTGGAATGAATTTTGTAATCATGTTTTGTTTGTTTGTAACTTCGTCTTATTTGCAATCAAAGGTATTTTGCAACAAAATAAGTG
>BQNB010110728.1:0-22496 GCA_026074375.1 Tanacetum coccineum | reverse complement strand
ACGAAACAAATAGATTAAGCCAACAAATAAGGTACGGTTGCTAGTCACTTTCCCCCGACCGTTCCATGACAAAGACTCGAACATATAGACAAACGCATCGATCATAGAAATGACAAAGACAACCTAAGTTGGCATTCCCTTAACGGTCAACTTCCCTTACATCCCGCTCTTTACATACTTTTACATACGTGGTGATATCGGCCACTTCTTTACAAGACTTTAAATCGTTGATTTTTGTAACGTATCAACGAATAATCGATCCTTCCAAGTGATTCCTTCGGCATAAACTTCTTTTGAACCGGCTATTTTTTTTATTTTATTTTTTCAACAATACATCATAAATCTCGGTTTAATTTCACCGTCTTCACTATCATAATTCGTCCGGATAATATTTTCTTTGTAACACTTCTTCTTCGGACATGATTCATAATTGCGAAAGTAGCGAAACTTATGAGCTACACATTTTTCCCATTGCATTGTGCAATTTCCCGACCATTACAGAGATATAATTTTTTTACTTTGACACAGGAAATACAAAACTTTACACGAAAGCAACTAGCAACATTGATTAGAATAGGCTTAATCTATACGGTAGGCTAAGGTGCAAAGGTGTAACGAAACATATAATATGGTGTAGAAAAAAGAAAGGAATGGTTCAACAGGTTGTTCTAGGGGATTTTACTCTAAAAATAAGAGTAATCAAGGGTTACACGAGATTTAACTAACCAGTGCGGTTAGTTAATTTTATGACATGTAGGCTATTTGGTTTAATCCTAGAAATTTATCAGTCGAACATGTTCCTTCATCTAAACCCATAGTACTAATCATTGCAGTCTCGAGTGATATACCAGGCCAAGTTCAAAAGTCCACTACATCACCGGCACACTCATAATTTTGTGGAATTTTTAAGTAAACAACTGGAAACGGAATAAGCTTAATTCTCACAATATGTATCAAGGGTTATAGTAAGCTAGGTAATGTAACTAGTGACATTTAAAAAGTCATGATAAATTTTTTTTTTAACATTTGGCCGGTTTTTAAGCACTTTTAAGGTCACGTAGCATGTTATTTAGTAAAAAAGAAGACAATACGATCTAATTTCCCATCCCTCACTTAAATTAGACAGCTCCTCAGATGTAAGACAAAACAATTAAAAAGGGGTGGGAATAAGAAATAGAACGGAAAATTCCCTGATGTTTTGCTCGTGAAATTCTTTTAGATGAGTTCTTTAGGCAAAAAGCGAGTTGACAAAGTTTCAGTAATGGCCTTGATAATTAACACATGTCTTTTTCAAATATACCATATCAAGTCTCAACAAAGGTCCTGCAAAAAGGTTTAGTAAGACGAGTGGCAATTTTCTATCTCGCTACAATGGTACAAGAAAACAATTAACACACAACTGTAAAGGGATCAATACACCGTAACCCAAACCCTAGGCTACCCGTATGGTTTCCTGTAAAAACAATTAAATACTGGAAATTAAATATTAAGTTTTTTTTAAACTGATAACGTCCAGACACGTCTATACGCCGTATCCAGAGGGGTTCAATACGCCGTTATAATTGTCAGGGAAGACAATATCGTGCAACAAACAATTAAATGCAACAAACAATTTAAAATACCGAGTTGTCCACCGGAACCACTTTTGTTTCAGCTGGTCTTTAATTTCGACCATTTTTCCTCCTTCTTATTTCGTCCCTCTATAATTATCAAGTCTATAGTAAACAGGGAATCTCCTAATTCTAGTATGCAACCACGGATAATCTTATTAGTTTCTATCTTTTTACCATTAGCTACTTCAATCACATAGCCAAGTCTTAAGGTACTAGGTTTCACATTTAATAAAGGCACAAAATTAGTAGAGAAGAAACTAAAATCAGCTCCTGAATCAAATAAAATGATAGCAAAGGAATATCGAATCAAAGGCTAGAAAACATATAAGGGATTTCACAAATGCAAATAGATGCAGATCAAATGTCATGAGAATCCTATAAAAGAAAGGATAGAATATATGTACCGACATGAAATGCAAACGAAAGAATCAACAAGCATTCGACGAAAAAAGAAGCACATATCGAATAACGATACGTATCAAGATCAGTAAATGAGAAAAGTAGAATTGTTGTACCAGTAATCGATTTTACCCGAGAGAGCCAACTAAACATTGTTTTTATAAAAATAATATAAAAATCATTTTAAACATATCTTTCATAATAAAATAAAATTTATCAAGCATATAAAAAAATAGTTTCATATCTTATTTGTAAGAATCATTTTAAACATAGTCTTGACAGTCAACCAGTATTACATCGTTTCATAAAAATAATTGTAAACGTAGTTTTCATAAAAATAAATAGACAATCTGTAACGCCCCGACCCAAAAGGGTAGAAGTATTACAAATATGGTGTGACATCAAAGGCATACATAATCATAACACAAGCATAAACAGCGGAAGTCTTAAATAAATAACCAAAGGAAAATAAGTCAACATGACTTAAGGTACATAAGTTCTTAAAGAACAGACATATCCAAACGAAATAACTGAAATAACGAATGTCTTGAAAAGAAACAATTCATATATCAAAACTAAGATCTCTAGGGTAAGTCCACACTCAGCACTCATATCCTGAAAGCAACCCCAGCTCCTAGCTTAGATACCTGCCGCAGGAAAAGAAAGTGCGGCTGAGCTTACAAAGCCCAGTGAACAGATATATATAATCGAACGCAAAAGATAACGGAAAATCAAAGGATACGATATAAGGTGCAAAGGGTATCACAAGACATGATCAAAGGAATACAAATATAAGGTAAGACAAATCAGAAGTCAATTCATAGTGTAAGGTAAGATGAATCAGAAAGTCAAATCAAGTCCAATTACCAAGCCCAAACAAATCATATCATAGTAACCACGGAGTCATGAGCTCCCAAAATTTGTGAAAGACGTGGAATGCACCCAAACATCAGTCACCAAATATACATATATCATAATGTCATAATCCATCGAATACAAAACAAATCTAGGATGCATCCATACGCCCCTTAAACAAATAATAATCTTCATAATGCGCATATAATATCAAATGGGGGACGGTGTGAGAAATCACTCACCCACACATGAGTCATGCCAAAGGTGCATCAATGACACGGCCATGTTACCTTCATGGCTAGGAAACAAATAGTGGCTCGGGTCTCAAACTGAAGGGTTCAAAGCAAAGTCATATCAAAGTTCATTTCAAAGGGATCATAGCAAAGGTTCAATGTCAAAGGTTCAAATATCAAAGGTAGCATAGCAGGGTTCAAATAGAACATAATAACAGATCATATAAGAGAACCAAGATAAAAGGCTCAGAGCAAATGTAGCAAATCACATAAGTAATCAAAGATAGAGAGGAATATGTCAGTCCCCATGAGAAACCTTAACATAAGTTCAAATATCTGTACCTTATTCGAAGCAAAGCAAATCACTCAAAGAAAACACCACAAGAAAATCAAAATCCACTCCCTCATTTGACCAAACCTAAAGAAATGATGAATTCGAATTACAAACCATTCATTTAAGTTATACTTTCTATTTTTTAGTAACTTTCCATTTTTAGTAACTTTCCATTTTTAGTAACTTTCCATTTTTAGTAACTTTCCATTTTTAGTAACTTTCATCATTTGAGATTCTATTAAGTATTTTGAATAGCTTAGGGACTTAACATGTCAACCTTACAAGTTTAGGGTTAAATATGACAACTTTCCATATTTTAGGGTTTAATATGCAAAATCAACAATTTTCAAGGTTAAAAGGGTAAATATCAAAGTTTCACATTTTATTCAGATTATACCTTCCATTTTCTGTATTTACAAGTCAAACCCTTAATTTATACAATTTACATATTTAGCCCTTTTGGTTTATTAATTAATTAAACATTATCTTTAATTATCCATAATTACAAAACAAGCCCTTATAGATTCAATTATGACAAAATCATACTTTATACATTAAATACTAACCAAACCTTATACTTTTCAGAATTTACAATTTTAGTCCCTCTATTTAATTAAAAATTTAATTTCTAATTACTTATTATATGTAATTAACCATTTTAATCCAAAATAATATCAATATGACATTTTATACCCCCCAACTTATTTTATACAGAATATAATAAATATAATAACATGTCTAAAACAGACCCCATAGTTTCAGAAATTACAAAACAAGTCCTTATACTTTTAAAATCACAATCGGCTAACAAATAAATCACTAAAACCCTAATTAAATTTTTCCCAATCACAACCACAATTATTACCCAATCATTAGCATTTATTGCACCTGGAAAAATTATCAAAACCCTAACCCTAATTTTATTTCTTTCCTTTTCCCTTTTATTCGAAATCGGTAAACAAAGAAAAACCCCAAATAATTATTCGAATCCTTCCTAAATTTTTCCAACAATTTATCTGAGTCATATATGATATAAAAAACCTTAGAAAAATATAAAATCAATTGTACAAATAATTTTTATGCCGATTTCATAATTAGCTAAAAATTAGGGTTTCGAACATGATTTAATTATTTCGACCAAAATAACATGCATGATAATTTTTCTTAAGCATAGAACGAATTAATATGATGAAAAATGAGATACAAAAATACCTTTGATGATCCTTGGTGATTTTATGAATTTATGCTATTCGGTTGTGTTATTCGAACCAAAATAATTACCACAATCGAACCAAGCACTCTACAATCTTCCCACTATTTTTCCCACAATCCTTGACCTTCAAAACACCTTAGAAAATTCGTGCTTGCCTTGGAAAAAATTTTGTGCCGCCTCTTTTATTTCTTTAGGGTTTCGGGATTTTTGGTTTTAAGGAATTAACAAATGAAAATTGTATAAAAGATATACCATGTGATTTGGCCGAGTTTTAGGGCTTTCAAAAGAGATATATCTGAATTTTAACTTTGCATAATTATTTTGGTTATTATCTTAATTTTATTCATTTAAATTGTATTATATAAATAATTAAATATACATAATTTCGGCTAATATATGTATATATAAATATTAATTATTTTTCTTGTATAACATAAGGTATTTTAAATCTTACAAAAATTTCATAATTGTCACATGTTACATTTTTATAATTTCTAACATTTAATGAATTTTATTTAAGCTTTTATGAAATTTTCTTGCATTAGGGGTATTTTGGTAATTTTACACTTGTTGAGATTTTTAGGTTTTACAACATTGATGAAAATTACGGGTTGTTATATTTGATATACTAGTAACTGGATTATATGAGTGACACATTTGCTCTAGTTAAATAAATATAAGTCTTGAGTTAATCAAGTTAGTTTGTGAGAAACGTTTTATGACGAGAAAATCCTTTTTATAAACTAAGGTTCCATCTTTCGTGTCTAATCATTTCCACAATGCCTTACAAATTATTTGCAACTATCCGAGTGGTCATGCTTTATTACATTGGTAAATACCAAAAATTTTTATTTCAAGTTAAAGTTTATTTTCTTCCTGATTAATTAACACTACTCAAATCCCTGTGGACAAACCTGGTCTTACCTAAAATATTAATACTACATACGTGGTTATACTTTTACGCCGTGTGTTCCCTATAAATGAAATCGGAATTTTTTCCTTTCATTTTATAATTAAAGCCTTTGAAACACATCAAGACTATACTAAGGTAATAGAACAAGAAAGTATCAAACTTTATGGTTGGAAAACCCACAAAAGATGAATATCCTTTGATATGGTTTGAACCAAGGACACGCCTAAAAAATCTATATAAAACGCACACAAAACCTACACAAACACCCCATGGCTCTTGATACCAATTGTAGAATATCTTAACATACACAAGGTATGGATTCAATGTAGAGTTTTAAGAGAGAAAGAGAGGTGGTTGGATGAACACTTAGAGAGAGAAAGAAAATAAGAAATGTTAGATTACTATGTGTAAGAAATGAACAACCAACACCCTTTCCATAGCATGGAAAGGGTTTATATATCCTTACATATGGTCGGCTATGGGCTTTGTCCATGGGCTTTCCATGGGCTTTTCCTAAGCTAGCCTATTAAGGTTTCAAATATTACTTAACGAGCTATCAAATGATATTAATGGAAGTGACCGATACTTTCGTATTCTTAACAATTAAGAAGTATTTGGTATTATTATAATCTTGTTAATCTCATGTTTATATTGAAATCCTATTGTGTTTAATCTAATAAACTTTGTTTATCACTTTTGATTATATATGCGTAATGGTATAGGTCAAAAGATCCATTGTGTATTATATGTTTTAAAGATTTGTCTATGATCTTTATCATTTGATTAGAGGAATCCGCTTATATTAATTTATAAACAAAATAGATTTTATATCATAGTAACTTGCTTAATTGAGTTACACATTTGATTAAGTTAATTAAATATAAGTCTTGAGTTAAAATGGGTAATTTGTGAAACGCTCTTTTGACGAGAAAAGCTTTTTATAAATTAAGAATAAAATCAAGATCATGATTATCACCATTGCTACTGAATTATATGAAGCTATTCGAGTATTCATATCTCCTTATTATTGAATTTCCTTAATTAAAATTTTATTTGCAAAAGTTTATTATTATTTGTTTCAAATCCTTTTGATTATACGAACACAAGCAAATCACTATAGATCGATCTGGTCTTACCTGAAATATTATACTACACGTGGGTTATACTTTACCCATGTGTTGGTTTAAAAATTAGTGAAATCAGTATTATAAATTTAAAGCTTTTATCACACATCAACTAGATCAAGAGGAAACAGAGATAAATTATAAATCAAGATTGAAGCTCAATGAAATGACTGAGTGGGTTTTATAGAACATTTGGGAAGGAAAGTTGGTTACCAGTGAACACGTGCACATCACGTACGGAGTATTAAAACTCTGCGTGTGCCCCTTACGCGCATAACTACTTTTCCCTTTAGTTTGTATCAATCCATCCCACTTAAAAGGATGCTTGCCCTCAAGCATCTACTTTAAATTGAAGGAACCTTCTCTACAAATCT
Source organism: Tanacetum coccineum (assembly GCA_026074375.1). Taxonomy (NCBI): domain Eukaryota; kingdom Viridiplantae; phylum Streptophyta; class Magnoliopsida; order Asterales; family Asteraceae; genus Tanacetum; species Tanacetum coccineum. Next base: position 15,438 of record BQNB010110728.1, on the reverse strand, counting down.
TTAATCCATTCCCACGTGGCATCTTCCATAGCACTGTTGGCCCATTGAACTAGAACATATATAGTAGCTGAATTGCTCTTCTTTTGTAGCCTTCTATCCAACATTTTCTCTGGTTCCACATCTATTAACCCCTTTTCAGTGCAAGTAGGGAAGACTCCTATTTCAATCTCTGGGGTCTTGCATCTTTTTAGCTAAGAGACATGGAAAACAAAGATGTTACCTGAAAGCTGACACTAGGTAACTGTAGTTTTAAGCTACTTCCCCCACCTTTCCCCCCTGACTTTCCCCCGGCCGAAAGGGGGGGGAGCCTATTCAAGACTTTGAGACGGCAGGGCGTAGGAGATATAGGGAAAGCTTTGATGAGACACTTTTATGAACACTTTTTCTCCCAAACATTACTGTCTATAATAGGGGCTTGCAGGTCAGTAGTGGGGGGGTAGCGAACTAAGTGGGCCAGGACATTGTATTTGCTCCGGAACTGTATTGGGGGTAGATGCAAGCCGGCAAACATCGTCGCATTTGATGGACGCTAATCAGATTAGGCTATTGAAACGCCTATCAGCAATAGCTTTCATCCTATCTTGAGCTCTCCTTAAATGGAACTTAAGTACATTAATAGCTTTTTTTCTTGCAGACAAAGTTCTATCCACCTTGTCCACATTGCTAGTACCATCCATATAAGGGACATGATATGTAGGAGGTTACCTATAAACAACTTCAAAAGGAGTAGTGTTGATGTTTATGTGGAAATTGGTATTATACCAATACTCTGCAAGTGACAACCAATGACTCCATTCCTTTGGTTTTTCCTTGTCATACACCTCAAGTAACACTCTTAGGCACCTATACCACATTAGTTGACCATAAGACTAAGGGGGTAAGCAGTTGACATATGCACTAGCTTGAGTATTTAAACAAGGTCCTTCCAAAACAGGCTTATGAAGACTTTGTCCCTATCTAGTAACCCATGTAACTTGTACACATTGTCTAAGAAAGCCTAAGCTACTTAAATGACAGTATAAGGATGGGACAGTGCTACAAAAATGAGCATACTTACTCAATATGTCCACTATAACAAAAATGATAGTCTTGCCTTGTGAACTTGAAAACCCATCAATAAAGTCCATAGAGATATCTTTCCAAATGTGACTAAGAATAGGTAAAGGTTGTAACAAACCTGGGTAAGCTTCCAAGTTAGGTTTGTTTCTTTGACAGATATCACATTGTCTTACAAACATTTTAACTGCTTTGGACATGCCTTTCCAATAGAAAAGTAAAGCTAACTTCTCCAGGCTGACTTGTACCCCTGAATGCCCCCTACGGCCTTATTGTGGAACATAACAACTAGCTTTAGACTTAATGTAACATCCATTTCCCACACTAAACTTTGCCTTATCTCCTTAACTACCTTATTTTTCAGTTGAATTTCATGTTTGGTAATGTTGAGTTTCTAACTTTTGAATCATAAATTACACATATATATTTGTTTCCTAACTAGCTTTTACATCATGAAGTAGTTCAGGTTCAATGGAATACAAAACCATAGCATTTAACTCATAATTGGTAGTTAATCTTGAAAGAGCATCTACTGTTGCATTATTAGCTCCCTTCTTATATAAATCTCATAATCAAACCCCAACAGCTTAGGGAGCCATTTGGTCTGAAATGCTATTGACAATCTTTGATCCAATAAGTATTTCAAGCTGAAATGGTCTGTCTTTATCTTAAAAAGTCTATTAAGTAGCTAGCCTCTCCACTTTTCCAAAGCTAACACTACTGCCATGATTTTTTTTCATAAGTAGAAAGAGATTGGTGTTTATGGGCTAGTGTTAAACTGAGGTATGCTATTAGGTGGCCTCCTTGTTTCAAAACTGCACCCAATCCCACTCTTGAAGCATCAGTCTCCACCACAAACTCTACATCAAAATTAGGTAGAGCTAACACTGGTGTTTGGATCATAGCCTGTTTTAATTGTTTAAATGCTTCCTGAGCAAAATTAGACCATTTAAAAGCATTCTTCTTCAATAGGCTTGTTAATGGATGGCTAATAGTTTCAAAACCTTTTATGAACCTTCTATAGTGTCCAGCCAATCCCAAAAATCCCTTGAGCTCCTTAATATTCTTTAGGACTGGCCAACTTTTCATAGCTTCTATCTTTGAAGGGTTAGTTTCTACACCCTTATCATATATGACATGCCCTAAATATTCTACCTGATCCACTGCAAATACACACTTACTTTGCTTGGCAAAGAGGGAATTAACTCTCATTACTTGTAAAACTGCAGCTAAATATTGTAGATGAGATGCCATAGAATCACTATAAATGAGTATGTCGTCAAAAAAAAACCAACGCAAAGTGCCTCAAAAAGTCCTTAAAGACTGTATTCATCAGGGATTAGAATGTGGAATGTACATTGGTGAGGCCAAAAGGCATTACAAGGAACTCATAATGGTCTTCATGAGTTTTGAATGTTGTCTTATGTACATCTTCATCAACCATCCTTATTTGGTGATACCCCGACCTTAATTCTTGTTTGCTAAAGACATGAGCTCTACTTAATTCATCAATCAGTTCTTCAATGACTGGAATAGGAAATTTATCCTTGATTGTATGCTTGTTGAGTTTCCTGTAGTCAATACACATCCTCCATGTGTCATCCTTTTTCTTAACCATCATAGTTGGTGAGGAAAAAGGACTATGGTTATTTCTGATTACTCTCTAGACTCTAACAATTCCTTAACCATTAGCTTAATTGCATGTTTTTAGGTAGGATGGTGTTTATAAGGTCTGACATTTACTGGTGGAACTCCTTCTTGCAAAACAATCCTGTAATCATGTGTTCTGTGTGGTGGTAGGGTGTTTGGGACAGCAAACACATCCTGAAATTCCTTTAGTAGTTTATTCAATGCATTTTGACCTTCATTGGAAGGCTGAGGCTGTTTGTGTTCCACAGATACATTCATTAGGGTGGTAAGGTATACACATAGGGACATAGCTGCTAATCCCACCTTAGTATTGACCAATACTTTTCCATAGTCCTTTCCATTTATCCACTGTAAAGTAGCCTATTGAGTGCCTCTTAGAGTGATTTTCTTACCCTTAAAGCTGAATTCCATTCTCAAGGTATGAGAATTCCACTTAATGTCACCCAATGTAGTTAACCATTGAACCCCCAAAACCATGTCACAACCCCCCAAAGTCAGTAACATAACATCACTTTTGAACTCTTGACCTTGTAGAGTCTAAGCAAAATTTCTACAAGCAGTTATACTTATCATTTGATTTCCACAGGTACTTCCACTTGTAAGGGACAAATAATCCTTATCTCACAACCTAATTTCTTAGCACAATGCACAACCACAAAATTGTGTGTACTACCACAATCCACCAAAATGTGAATGTCTTGTTTTTCCACATGTCCCTTAATTCTCATAGTATGAAAGGTGTTTACCCTAGCCAAAGCATTTAAAGAGATATGAGGATAAACTACTGGTTCTTCCATTACTTCCTCAACTACTTGTTCCTCTACTTCTTCCACACTTTACTACATCTCTGTAGAATACACTATATATTACCACACATACAATCAATGAAAGAAATCTAGAGAAAGAAAGAGTGGTTGGACACTTCTAGTGAGAGAAACAAAAGAGAGAAAACTTAGATTATGAAAATGACCAACACCCTCTCCAAGGCATGGAGAGGGTATTTATACAATGAAATGGCCGTCCAACCTTGGGCTTCCATGGGCTTTCTATAGACTTTGGCCCGGTTAGCTTACTAAGGTTCCAAATATTAACTACGAGCTATGTTTTAATATATTGGTAGTGCCGGATACTTTTTTGTATTTCTAACAATATCCCCCTAAGGGAGGTCACTCCAAGTTACAAAATCTTAAGCTCTACATTCTAAGAATATCTTCAAACTTTCTCATAGGTTTGAATCTTTATCTTTATCTTTATCTTGTGAAATATGTGTAGTGATCTTTTGACTTTAGGCTTGAACTTGTTCCTTTAGCTTGACTTGTATGTGAACTTGAGCTTCTTTGAGATCATCAGCCAAATCTAACCTCTTATCATCATCTTGTGATCTCTTGCCTTCTTGTAAACTTGTGACTTTCAGACCGACATGCTCATACTTTTCTTTATCTTGAAAGCTTGAATAACCATCTTTCTTGAAATTCTTTAACTTTAATACTTCGTCACTTCAAGGAAGATGTGCGGTATCAGAGTAGCAGAAGTCTTTTGAAACATGTACTTGAGCTTTCATAATATCCTTACATATGTCAGTCGAGTATGAGCATGTGGCTATGAATCTAACTTGTCTTGGACCAGTTGCTGCCACCATCGGGATTTCCTGCATGAATGGGCTAGTGATAAACAACATATATGGACGAAAGTGTCTTTGTCACTTCGTCAAATACAGTTGCAATAACCACGGTTCCCTGTTAATTAGTATAAATACTGCCTGTGATCAGGTATAATTCAAAAGAATCTCCTTGACAGGGTTTCGCAGCTGCACTAGCCATTCTCATTACCAGAGCGTCTCAAAGCAGACAACACGGTATGAGTGAACCAGTGAGATAGTCTCACCGATTGAATCAAAAAATGATTTGAAAATCAATCGACGTGTCACTTGCTAAAGTGGTTTTGCGACACATCGAGAGTTTTATGAATTTCAAAATTCGTCAACCGTCAATTCATAGTCTGGACCGAATCAATATCCAGTGTCACAAGTTTGATCCATATAGGATCTCACAAGTCACCTACCGCAGAGCTTGTTTGATGTTAGCACTGGAAGGATTTCCATCGTCATTGTAAATACTTAAGTATCACTATGATGTTCTAGCAATATCACAAGGATAATGCGTAGGACTCTTAAGATATTACTTGTTTTCACAGTGTATGAAAAAAAATATATTAGAATAGTGTCCTAGTGAGATTTATGGATGATCTCTTTATGGCTCTAGACTTGATAGTGCACTTTGGTTTTAGTAATCGGAGGCTGGAGCAGACTGCCACTTTTTCAATACCAACTAACTCGGAGTGAGAAAGTTGATAGAAATGTGTGTAATCTTCATGACAAATGAAACAAGAGTCTTTTGAGAGACCTTGAGTGGCTAGGGAGGGTTGTGCATCGCATCACTGGGTCCATGATGACTATCTTCAATACCAAACAACAGTTTATTGTTTCTGATAGCATATGTATTTACCTAGTTTCTACATAAGTGTAAGGAGGGATTCTTTCTTTTCACCCTTTATCTTTACCTTTTCTTTTTCATTCTTCAACCCCTTTAATGTTTACCAAGATTTCATCACTAACACCTTGTTGGGTTTGTTCCAGTGTTAGCTCTGTCTTAGTCTGCATTTTTCCCTTTTCTCACTTTTCTCCTTTTTTTAATCACACATAAGGACTTCTATTCTATCTAATGGAATGTCCCTGGGTAAATCCCTTCGATGCTGGCTGGATCATGGGATATATACCTAACCTTAACCACTTTATAACTGCATAAAATTAATTACATGGTCTGTCTATTGGTATTGCCACAATTACCATTAAAACCATTTTGAAAATTCCACCAAGGTACTTGTGATATAATATCAAAACGTTTATACCTCGATAGTTTTTAACTTTTTAAAATTGCCCCTGCATATGTGCATCGATATTCGAAAATGTTTAGCACATATGAGGAAGAAGCTGCATTAGAGTCATTAAGATCATATTTTACAAGTTATATATATATATATATTTTAATCACATTTTCTCCCCTATCAAAAATATCAAATCTCTTCATATTTTGGATATCAATTGATTCAAATATGTATGAAAATTACTTAAAGAGAAAAATGTTCTAATTATATATCAAGCCTTTTATTGGGAACATTTTGATGCTCCCCCTCAATTTATGAGGGAATTATATGGTGTTGAGTACGTTAATTTGAAAATTCTTAAAAAAATTCATTTCTTAAAACACTATATAAGCCTTATTTTAGTCCTACACTTCTTATATATATTTTACAAGTTTTATAATTACGAGAATATGACATGTATGAGTAGAACAAACTATGACAAAGTCACATTATCCTTTGTAGTAACCTGAGGTCATTCTCGTATTCTCTTCCACTAACAAACTTTTCTAAGCTCCTCATCAATCTTCTTTCCAGCAACCATCGATCAATGTCTTTCACCATGATGTGAGACCGTTTATTGTCTAAGTTACTTCATCTCCTCCTTGCCATGACTTTGTTGTATCCCATCCTCAAATTAGTTTCCTTGTCATGAAAAGTATCCTGAACTGATTGGAGTGTACCATCACTGAACTTGTGGAGCTCATTAGAACGCATCAATCTCTTTATGTTTAGCTTGTCTTCATAAATGACTCATTAAGGGTCTAAGAGAGTGGTATATGATGCTCTATGGGAGAGGTCTTCATCATGTGTTATGGGCTTGGAGATGTTGAGCTTCTTTTGGTAGCTTTTAATGCCTAGTTGAAGGTCTTCTACTCTCTTCTGAATGACATACGTCTGGTACATACGTTAATGTCCTAATCAAAGGCGACATTGACATCACCTTTAAGGGGGAAGAGCTTGTTTGGAAAATTGGAGGCATTATTGTCATAAGATGTCTTTCTGATATAGTCATGAAAAGTCACCTTCCTTGAACTGGTATAAATTTCTGATATGCTCTTCTAACTTCAATCTCCTCTAAATGACCATAACCATACCACTCGTTAACATTGACATTGGTCACTGCCAGAAATATCTTGGTTTAGTATATATCATGTTTGGACACCCTATTGGTTGCATATCCGTAGAGTCTTTGTCATTTGGGTCCCCAATGTGAAGTACCTAAAGCAGCATGCTTGTCATAAGTTACCTTTATTGGACTCCATAACATGGGAAACATATCTTCAATGCCCTTTAATTCATACTTAGCAGCCTTGTCTTGGTTATTAAAGTTGTATATTTTCTGTCGGTGCTTCCTCCTCTCAGATATTCAAGATCATTGTTGAAGAAGTAATGAGCAGGGATAATTTAACGACCTCGAGATTCAACCAAAGGCAGAGGTTTGCTTAAGTTGAATGGACATCGATCTCTTTTAGGGTTGTTCCAGTCCAGTTGATCATTTAGTGCCTTGTAACATTCTTCCATGTTGTATTCGATTTCCACATAACTTTTGCATCTGCCTTTTAGAAGATTATAAACCGGTCCTATTAAGTCAGCTTTTGTCGAATTACTGATCTTCAGGCGGTTCATGGCATAGACAGAAAAGTCAATAGGAGTGTTCATCAACTCATTAAAGGTAAGAGGAGATTTCTTTGCTATTGCAAGATCGCTTAGCCAATTCTGTGTTGGTTCTTCATCAACTGATTTGCCTTGGTTCCATTCAGGATCAGGAGTAGGAGATTTTTTAGGTTTCTTGAAACAGTCCTTCTTTGGAGCAGCCTTAACATTGGGTTGCTTACCAGTGTCATCTCCTTGATTCTGTTGCATATCAGTATCTACAGCCTTAAACACTATTTTCTCTGCTTGAGCAGACTTACTAGTTGATTTTGGCTGAGATCGGGTGGTCCCTTTGGAGGAATTAGTTGACTTTGGCCTTTTGGATGGTTCAACATCTTTGCTTGTCTTCCTTCTCTTCAACCCTTGGTCTGGTCCAACAGGAGGGTCTTCTTCTCTATTATCATTAGCATGCTTTCTTTTCTTCTGTTTGTCAGCAACACCTTGATCCATGGCATCTTCATTCGCAAGGATTGACTCCATAAGAGCATGATACAGCGCCATGTGCTTGGGATGATTATTAAATGACTTGGATGCTGTCATGGTCTCGAATAGGGCTTGTTTCTGATTAAATTCATTAAGTGCAGCCTTATCAGACGATTTGATAGTATACTTAGACTCTTGTTGTTTTGCTGCATGCTCTATCTTGGTCTTTCGGATGTCTGCAACACTTTTCTATGGTTTCTGTTGATGTTTGAGTACTTCTACGACATCTGCTAGAATGGAGTGTTCCTGAATTAGTTCTGCAGTATGTCTTTGGAGCACCTTTTGAAAAGCATCTCCTAGATTTTTTCCAAGGTACTCTTTTACAGCTGTCAGAACTTCAGACTTTATTGTTGCTAGAAGTTTTGTAGAGTGATCAATATTTCTGAACTCTTTGACTTCCTTTTCCAAGTCTGATACTCTAAGATGGATAGCAGAAAGGGCTTTAGATTTTGGAACTGCAGGAGTTAAGGTTGTAGCTTTAGTAGTTGTTGGTGTTAGGATTGGAATGAATAGATATATAGTTGTTGCATGAGCTTTTGTTATGATTTTAGGGATTAATGAACGAACTGTGGGTTCAAGGATTACTGAAACAGGAACAGTAACAATGATGAAGGCTAGATTTTTGGAACTTCTTGTTGAACCTGAACATCCAACATAGACATAATTTCTGTCTCTGATGAATAAATATTATCGAGGTTGAGGAATATACTACCATAGTTGGATGACACAAAACGACTAGAACTTGATGGAGGAGCCTCAGTCTTCTCTTTCTGTGTAGCAGGAGCAGCAGTAGATGTTGCCTGAACTTCATTATGGACTTTAGCACTTGCAACCTCTTGATTAATTTCCTCATGCTTAGCATCTACCAGTCTAGTATCAGTTAGCTTCTCATTACCTTTGCCTTCATCAGCAAGCTTAGCATCCTTCAACTTCACATTCACATCTTCATACAATTCCTCATTAATACGGTTGTACTCTTCATCATCATCCACATATTATGTTTCATCATCTGTAGGTACATAATCATCGGGCGTATGTACCCATTCATCATCATCATCTGTGTTTTAGGGATCAATGCTTCTATCAGTATCAGATTTAGTTCTTTCATCTTTTGAGCTCACCTTTATCTCCACTGTCACCCCAAGACTCATATTCACTTTCTTGATTAGTTGACACATCGAGAACCTTTGATTTAGAACCAACTCCTTCATTTATATCTTTTGTCTTGCCTTTTGACTCATCGGGAACCTTTGGTTTAGAACCAGCTCCTTCACTTGAGCCACCAGTCCGATACTGGGATCTGAAATCACGTTTAGTGGCTTTAATTGCTTTCTTTATATTTGCTGCAAGCATTGCTGCATCTGAAATGATTTCCATTCCTTTTAGCTTGAGTGACTTTTCTGGTGTTTTCTTCTTTGTCTCAGTAGGGGTATCTCTGATGGTAACACCAGTCTGTCTTTTTCTCCCAGTAGACTGTTAAGTGACTAGATGTTTATGAGTCTCATGAACAAGTCTTGCTGCTTCTTGTTCTTCAGCTTAAGTTTTGCTGATTGATTTAGCCAATTCCAGAGTAGTATTAGGGTCTTCTGAGATGATATTGTCATCGGCTGTGAGAGAAGTTTCCTTTATATGAGTCGTTTTCCTCTTTCTAACTTCCTTGGGAATGACCTTTCCAGTAGCTAAATCAAGATAAGTCTTGTATGCCTTATATTCCATCATTTCTTTAGACACCAAAACATCTGGAATGAGCATGCCATACTGATTGTAGTTTTACATACATATAAAATAATATACTTATAGAGAAATTAAGGAAATCCCCAAATATCCCTTGGACAATTCCACTCACAAAGATATATATAGAATACATATATTTCCGGATAAATATGATCACCCGGGTCGTTTCCCCAACGACTAGTGAAATTGAAACCTTGTTTAAGCTTGGATTATGATTTGAATAAGCAAATGGATGATTTGATAATCTAAAGCAACATTTAAAATGGACAATTAAAAACAATTAAACTAATACGGGAAACAAATAAAACGCAACACTTAAGCAAGTAGACTAAAATTAAATCCTAAGATTGCAAACTAATTTTCTACACCTAAATTAGGATAAAAGAAAATTTTAAGAAAATTAAAAATATTTTTTAGATTATTTTTGAATTTTTTATTAATTAAAAACTATTTAATGTTAATTAAATCCTAAAAATAAAAAAAATAAAAAATAATTGAAATTATATTTTTCCTAAGTAAAATAAGTAAAAAGAAGATTTTAGAAAAAGAAATTACTATTTTTGGCTTTTTAGATTAAAAGATATGATTTTTCTAAAATTTAAACTATTTAAAAACTATAAAAATAATAAAATTTATTAAAAATAAAATCCAAAATTTTTTATAAAAATTACACTAAATAAAGAAAGTGTGCAGAAATTTAATAAAAATAAAAGCCCTAATTTTTACTTTTTATTTAAAGACTGATTAAACTAATTAAAACTAGACCCTAATTATTAATTAAAATTAATTAAAAACTAATTAAAAACTAACTTAGGGACTAACTGTGTAAAAGACTTAAGGGCTAACGGGGCTAAAACATTTAACAGGCAAGGATTAACTAGGAAACAATTGAAACAGAAAAAGTACAAGAATGGTCCCTGAAGACCTAACCCGATAACAACCAAAGTCCTAATAAGCCCTCAAATAAGTTGAAGTTTAAAAAGTGCTTTTCAGGAAAAACTCAAAAAAGAAAAATTGTAGAACATCTTGAGGAGAACAACTTTAATGAAAAGACTTATATCTAAAAGCCACAAATAAGCTCAATAACAGCTTATTTATCAGCTGACCTCAGAAAGTGGGGTTTAACCCTTGGTTTTAGAAAATAAGCTATAAAAAACTCAACATTAGTTCAAAATGTAAAAGGAGAGAAGTTCTAATGAGCTTGTGATATGCCTAATCTATAAATGAAAAGAAATAAGTGCTTAAACTACTTTTAATCTACTGAAATTGATCATGAACTAAGCAAACTCAGAAAAAACACTTAATACCTCAAAAACCAAATGAGCTAAAATGCTTAAAATACCAAAATAGAAGCTGAGCTTTTAAAAACTTAATAACCTACCTCTAGACTATGATTCCAAATCATAAAAACAGTTACTACAACTTAAAATTTAAAACTTAAAGGCTAACTTCTATTACTACTGTTTTTGGCTTTTTTGAAATTTTAATGACTTTTGACAGCAAAATAAGCTATGTAAATAAGCTAGAAAATGAAATTTAAGTCCTAATCTATATTAAGCTATACCTAGTCTATAAAATACTAAAAGAAGAGCTATTAAACCCTAACTTTGCTGGCTTAATTTGGGGCTTAAGTATCAGCAGTACTAACTTTTGTTAGTACTGCTAGTGTTAAGTATCAGCAGTACTAACTAACTTAGTACTGCTGATGCACTTTGCACAAGTGCAAAGCTATAGTGCAGGTTACCTAAGGGTAAACCTGCACTTTAGACACACTCCAATAGAGTGTACAAACACAAATCAAGAGATAACCAAGCCTTAATTGGCTTGGTTCAAGATTTCACAATCAAAATTTAAGAGATAAGGTGCCCTGGTGCAGAAACAAGGAATATAAGCTCTAACTTTTTCATTTTCAAAATCTAACTTATAAAAACTCTTTTCCTAATTGTCTTAAAGGTAAACACAAGTGACTCAAGTAATTTGATCAAATTAGTTTGACTTTTGCTGGTCAAACAAGCTTGTGCCAAACACCCCTTATAGACTTTGACAGAAATGATTAAACTAAGATTTATGAATTCTAACTATTAAACCCTTAAAACCAGATATTAACTAGCTTATATCAAACCTATTAAACACAATTTAACAACTAATTAAGCTAGAATCTATGATCTAAGACTATTAACTAATATTTTTGGTTTTTTTAAGCTTTTATGACAAATATATTAAAAACAAAGATCTAAACTATCTAAGATTATTAAGCTAAACTAAACACAAATAAGTACTAATAAGCAAAGAGAATAAGCAAGTAAGCAATAATAAGCATATAAGCTATAACTAAGCAGTTTAAACTGAAATTAGAGAAAAAGGAAAAGAGAAACTTACTTGATTCTCTAGCTAAACAAGAGGACTCAATTAAGAGCAGCTACAAGCTCCCTAGCTTATTAGATAAGCTAGGGTATAAGTCCTTGGGAATCCTTCCATAATAGATTCCCCTTCCATAAGCTTTTAAATCCAATTGTTAAGGTTTTTGAGCTGGTTTAAGATGTTAAATAATGATTAAGACCAATTAAGCTCAATCATGAGCTTAGAGACTCATGAGAGCTGAATAGAGCTTATAAGGGCTTATTGATCTTTAGCCTAAGACTAAATAAGAAAAATGAGAGATTATGACTTAGAGAGATTTTGAGAGATTAAAAAAAACTACTGCATTTCATTAATAAAAAGGTTGCTTACAATATTTAAAAGGAGATTACAAGATTTAAAGTAAAATTAAGCTAAAAACTGAAATTAAGCTAAAATCTATCCTAAAAGCTACGTGTCGTGTGTGAAGAGTGAGAGGCCTATTTATAGCCTGCCTTGGATCCTTCTAGCCTCTTGAGCCATTCCCCCGCTCCTTTAAATCACCACCTTTCATTTATCCAATCATTTGAGAATGATTTGTAGCCGTTGGATCAATAACACACTCACACGGATTGCCAAGCTGTCATTCTTTGATGTGACAGCTTGTGCTAGTTGTGTGAGTGTGTTTAGTGCAAAAACCCACACCCCTTGTGCTTTCACCATTGCTGACGTGGTTTATGCTTGAGAGTAAGCTAGTGATTGCCTTTTGATTTACTGATTTGACCTTGCCATTGCATTGTAGACTCCATGAATTGACTTTCTTGACCCTCAATTCCAAAAAGCCCTTTGATTTTGACTGTTGGGTAAAGATGGGACGACGGGTGAATAGTAAATGGGATTCGCGCCATTTTATGACAGTTAAAACTGTTATAGTTTGAGTAATTTGCAATTCTAGCCCATCTCTTCCTTTTCTTCTTTTCTCGTTTATAAAAGGTTTGGAAAATTGCAAGTTTGGTCCCTGGAGTTTATAAAGAAAGAGTTGGGCTATGATTTTGGGCTTAAGGATCCGGGTGAGGCCCATTTGGGTTTAGGGACTATTTAAGAATGTTTCTAAAAGTTGAGGGACGTAAGTGGAATATCTTGGTTCTTGTTGACTTTTATTGACCATGGTTTGACTATTTTGACTGAGGGTTTGACTTTCTGGCTTCGGCTTTGAATCTTTGGCTTCTTTTTTGTACTCTTCTGATTCTCGTGTCCGTGCTTGCCCGTTTTTGACTGTTTTCTTGTGATTTTAGATATATCCGAACCTGCACACACAAAACACAAATACAAGCATAATTTTGCCATTTTTGGTCTGTTTTGGGTTTAATTGGGTTATTTTAAGCATAAATAGATATGTGTATTCTACACTTATCACTAATCTTACAACCAACTATCCAACCTTTTTATACAGCAAAAAAAATCTTGAAACATCATTATAGCCAAATAAAACACAGCTTCAGGCAATTATCAAATAAGCATATATAAGCCTAAACAAACACAAATACATGTCCATAAATCAAATACAAAACAACCTATAGCAAGCCATAAAAACACAACACTTATGAAATAAATGCTAGTGACTACATATTCTACACAGATCATGCAAGCCAACATAAGAGACATGCAATGGCCAAACGAAATATAGCTTTCAGCACTCATCATCACATGGCCAATCTGACACCAAACTATCCAACCATTTTGCACAGCCAAAAAAAAGGGAAAACTTGAAACATCATCACAACCAAATAAAACACAATTTCAACAATTATAAAATCAGTAGATATAAGCTTAAACAAACATAAACACATTTCCATAAATAAAATAAAAAAACTTGTAGCAAGCCATATAAACTCACAACTTAGGATCACATATCACACTTATCATAAACATTAAACAAACAGAAATACAAACACATTTCCAGAAATCCATAACCTAAAAATAAAGAGCAAAATACCATGCATGAACGAATCTGATAGCAGTAAAGCCTGGGAATGGATTTTTGAAACAACAAAACCCTAAACAATAACCACAACATGCAACAAGCCATCTTAAATCAGAACTTAAACAAACACAAACACATATCCACAAATCCAGAATCTAAAAAAGCAACCAAAATACCATTCATCAATGAATCTAATAACAACGAAACCACAACATAGATTCTTAAAACACCAAAAACCTAAAAGATCACCACATCCTCATATCTAAAGAACCAATTTGTGTTTTTTGAGAAAGAGGACTTAGAGAGACACCTCTTCAAATGATCCAATGAAATGTCTGTGAATGATAATGAATAACATTTGTACACTATGCAATGAATGATGGAAATCAAGTGACCCTAATGAAACCCACTAAGAATCTTTAACAATTTTTTAAGCCTTCAATCTATCTGCTCAACTCGGCTTGGTGTGTGAACCTCTCTGTTCAAAGATCACACATCCCATTCCTTCTATACAATATAAAGAAACACTAACTCATATTCGCTCGCTTCATCTTCGCGAGACAAGACCGCCGACTCTCCCCCTCCTCAGAGCCCTCCCGACCCACTCTCTTCAACTCTCCGCATCCACTTGACAAGCGTTCGCCTCCCCCCGGCTCATCGTAATGATTAAACTTTGTACACTATGCAATGTACTGATGCGCAAATCAAGTGAACCTTACTTGATGAAAACCCATAAGATTCTTTAACCTTTTTTTTGCTCTTAATATATTGCTAAAGACTGGCTTGGGTTGGAACTGCTGGTTCAGCTCAATGCCTGCGGCTCCCAATCACCCAAGCCAAGACCATAATCCCTAAAGAGGATCCATCGGGAGGTCAGTGGTTCTTAGCAACAGTGTAGGTTTGCATATTCATTGGACAAATTCTTAGACAGTGTCGGCTCCTACTTCACTTAGACAAATCTTATATAGTATAATTTTCATGTATGTACGACGTACAAAAAACTGAAAATCATAATCTTGAATAACTTTATTGCAAACTTAAACTGGGTAAGAGGATTTTCAATATTAATATTGCTATAATTAACTCATTATAGAAGCAATTGGCTACCTTCATGAAGTAAATATAGTGCCTATTATGAACTTTAGTAGTTGTTGAGGCCTTTTAATATTTCCCCTTTTGTCTCTCTACTCTAGTTTGACTCAAGGGTGTAAATATTGTTAAAGGAAATGTAATCACTGCTAGTAAAAATGTGAAGTTTATAGTTTTTGTTTGCTTAGTCTAATTACCTCTATTTGTATTGTTGTTGTATCTAGGTTTGTTTTTGGTTTGGAAATGGGTCTGTTCATTGTCCTTCCTGTATGATGAATCTTTGTCTTTGTGTTAACAAGATTTGAAAACCCGCGCTTCACTGCGGCGAGTTTTGTTTATCCCGGTGAGTTTTGTTTATCGTGTTTTATCTTATAGATGTCCCAGCCAAGTTTTGTTTATCGTGTTTAATCTTATTGAAGTCCCTAGCAGATTTCTACTTGTTTGAGTGTTTGGCAATTTGCTTACGGAATTACATGTGTATTATCCCCATCGCAAGCATTCCCCGAATTAACACGGTCTTAAAGATGGTT
>BQNB010110726.1:0-13481 GCA_026074375.1 Tanacetum coccineum | reverse complement strand
CATTTTGGTTCTCGGCTCAATTCATCATTCCCGTACAAATCAAACATGTACGAAAATTCACTACCCAATTTTGTTTAAACATAATCGGTCCAACATCAGTAAAAATAGACCCGGCCCAGTTACAAAACATAGACCCGGTCCATGATTCCAAATATTGTGTCTTACTTCGTGTAGGCCCAAGTGACAACCGAATCTCAGCCCAAATCCAAAGAGCAATAAAACCCGATCCATTGATAAATTAGGGATATAAATCTGAGACACCCTAATTTTACTCAATATTCAACCACTAACCCTAATTAGTTTCATACGCCCCAATCCTTGTTTCTCTCCCAAACCAAACACAGTAACATACATCTTATTCTCATCTAGAAAAAAAGCAACCGATCATCATCTCCCAACCCAACTTCTTCATTAACCACAAACCTTGAACCCCATACACGAAACACACACGAAGAGCTCAAGGTGATTATGGCTTCAAGATCATACGTATGGTCTCGGGTAGGTGTTTTAATTTTGTTGTGAGTGTCAATCGAACCAAGGAATGAGTTTAACAGATTTGTTAAAACTCACTCTTTATATTCGAAAATTAAATGAGGGTTTTAACCCTTGACAGATCAATGATGACTTGATTTCGTGTTTTTCGGTCTTTAGAGGTCTTTCATATTAATTTAAAAACACAAACATAAACCTGAGATCATTTTTTGTTTTCAATTGAGTTTGAATCTTGTTTGGAGGAGTTGTGGATATGGTGATGGGTTTAGATTAGATGTGGGTTTGATGTGGATATTGTGACGAAGAGATATATGTATAGTTTTGGATTTGAATTTTTGATGATGGTGTGAGGCTGTGATGTTGGGAATGATAGCAGTTTGATATGGATTTGTAATGGCTAGGCTTGATTGTAGTTGATGTTATGGTGTGGTTGTTGTAATTTGTTGTTGTTGCTGTTTATTGATGTGGTTATTGTGGTTGAAACGAGTATGTTTTGTCTACTTTTTCTTGTGTACAGACGACCAGATTCCCCATTGATTTTTAAACCGGTCAAACGTGGTAAAATACCCGAGTTGACTTCAGTAGGGGTGTGGTTTCCACCAAGCCACCACCAACACGGGCGGCGACTGTAACCCCAACACCGCTACCACATGGGTAAATGTGTTGCACGTGTGTGTGTAGAACATGACTCATGAAAAAAAAGCTTCCTTAAAAACCGTTATGCCCATACTGATGTGGGAAAACCCGCCAGGTTATTCCAAACCGCCACCAGTACAGGACGTTTGTAACTTTTTATTTCTGTACTTTTTTCTGAATTTCAGGATTTGTGTTTTTTCTTTTAGCCAAACTGCTACCAAGAAATAAAGATAAACCCATATCTGTTTATACAATAAACTTGTCTTTTAAGCACAAAAAAGTAGCAGATGTATGACAGAACTTATAAGCAACAACAATAAACATCACTGGCTGTTTTTCGTGGCTATTACTTAGAAAAAGAAGAACCAAAAACCACGAAGAAGAAACTATTAAAAAAACAGCTAGCAACCAGTAAGAAAAAAATAGAAGCAGACCACGAATGAACATTTAATAACCATTTTCATGATTTTTTTTACACAAAAAAATACACGAAAATTTTAACAGTATACCACGAATGAACAGTAACTGAGACAACAAACACATGATACTAAAACGATACAATATACCCCTGCAGCTCTAATGCCGATTGTTAATAACAAGATATCACTAACAAAGGAACGATCCGGAGATCGGGGAGGATTAAACAAATACTTAGCCATATTATTTAGAGAGAGAAAAAGAAAAGATGTGTATGTGTTTCAGAGAGAGAATACACACACCTTTGAGATTATTACAAAATGAATCTTCACCCCTCCATGGAAGTATGGAGGGGGTATTTATAGTCAAACACAACTAAACTATCATAAATAGTCTAATATAGTCCCTAAGTGTTTGACTATTAATGAACTAATGTAATTTCGTGTAAGTCAACATATTTTAAGGCTAACACTTACAAACACTAGGAATGCAAGAGAAATCAAAACAATCAAACCCTCCTTGGGTTCCTTGTCTTGCCGAAACCACAACACCTCAAAAATAAAACCACCGATTGATTTTAATAACTCAAAATCTTTGCTCACTCTTAAGATAAAAAATATAAAAGATAATAACCAAAACCAACCAAACACTTGGAATCAAACCCCTTATTATATTTCAAATTGCACCAAAATCAAAAAGAAACTCTCATTAATCAAAATCTTAAAAAATCACGAAGCGTGTGAAAAATATGCATGTGGGTTTAAAAGGATTTGTGAATGTAAAGGTAATTGTTATTATGATGGATTTGGAGTGAAATGTAAGTGTTTAACAAAATTTTAAAGTGATGTTTGGTGTTTATGTGGTGGGGTCGTCGACCAGAGCGAATAAGGAAGGAGACTGAATGTATTTTGGATATAAACTGTTAACCAGTTTTTTTTAAAGAGGGTTAAAGTCTTTTATACTTGGTCAAGGTTGTCTAGTTAAATTCTAAGGGGGTGTTTGTTTTGAGGTTTAGTAGGAGGTGATAAAACAAAAGGGGGTGTTTGGTTTTTAGTTTAGCAGGAGCACACAAATTAAATAAATAGTGTTTTGTTTATATCTTATGTTTATTTTATATTTTTATTGTTTTATTTTTTTCTAAAACATTTATACTACAATATTTGATTTAAAACACCAAGTTAAAATATTAAAAAGTGTTAAAGTACTATTTTTGACACGGCTTTGGCAAAACGGGAGAAAAATCATAAAATACAAAAATAACAATAAATTGGCTTCCGGAGCGAAAATATGAAATTTGATCTCTTAAAACGGTTAACGGATAAATATCCAGAGCACGACACGCAAATAACTAAAAATGACGATTTTCACTAAATCGGCTAACAAGTAAAACACAAAATTTTATTCAAAGCAAAAATAGAAACAGAGTCAAGATTTAATATTGACCGTAAAATGCGAGATGTCACACTAGTTGACTGTTTATTTTTCTATATATAATGGTAGCTTCATCATCTACCAACTCTCATCTTTTTAGAATTACCGGTAGCTACCTCACGGTTTACGTATTCTGATCTTTATCGGGTTTAGCCCGTTTGATTCTACGGTTTCTTAGATATGCGTTGTGTGAAATACATATGCCTTTGTTGTTAACTTGGCCTTGCATGGGATGTCTTTTGATGCGAACAAGAGGGCTTAATGCCCGCGCGTTGCGGCGGGGATTTATACATTTTTGCTCTGTGTAGTCGAAAGTTTATTTTTGTAGATTTGTATTTTAGTGTTTTAGATTTATAGTGTGTATGTGGGTGGGGGTTTGGTAAGGGATGTTCTAGAGATATATTTATGTATTTTTTTCTCATTTGTCCGCATGAAACGTCCCAACACAATTAGGAATTATTTATAGTCAGGTGTGGAGGGTCGTACTATCAGGCTTAAAGAAGCCCAAAAGTAAAACGACACAAAAGATTGTCGTATTTGTAACCATCTTTAGGATAGTATACAATATTGCTATCTCTGTGTTTTTGCGTTAATGTTATTGATGTGTGCCTATAAGTAATATCAAATGGCGATCGAAATTACGTCGTTCCGATGTGGCCCAATATTTTGCCTTGCCTTTTTCATTTTGTATGGTCCAGTCAAACAGTCAAATTTCTGTTTTTTCCTTATATTTTTCTTATATACAGTGGTACCCAAAATGTTGTAATTGGTGGGCTTCCAAACCGGCTGGCCTGCACCTTTTTTTGGCTTTTCAAATATATAAGAGGTTGTGTGTTAAGCACACACTATCAGATAACACATACACCTATTCTCTTGGGGTTTTTATATTCTTAGGTTTCTTAGGTATGAATTTTTGCTAACTAGATATGCCTTTGTTGTTGATGTGGTCTTGGATGGGCTGTGTGTTGCTGCGCATTCTGATATCTCTATGTTGTTGCATTTAGGTTATTCATATGTTCCTGCTAATGTAGCCTTTTATATTTTCCTGAGGTTCGTGGTGTATTTCATATGTTTGTCTCGTGCTGAATGTGTTTCAACAGTTGTTTTGTTTATGTTCCTTTGTCAGGTTGGTTTATACGTTTGTATTGACATCGATATCTTTTATCAATTAACTGCACGGTCCACGTCTGTACCATGTATCTAACTGCAACGGGCCACGTCGGTACCATGTATCCTTGTTTTTCAACAGGAACTATGATTTGGGAAGTAGTCGAAATCGTGCGAAAAAAAGATACATGTACAAGTGTAGATCGCTGCGCACTCGTTATTTTTTTTTTTTTCCTGGGTTGAATACTGATCAATGGTGAGTTTCAAAGGGATGGGAAACGTGACAATGTTTTGTCAATGGAACGTTGTGGTTCCTATTTTTGGCGATCGCGGTTTAATTTTTCATGATATACGTATAAGAAAGTAACTATGGCGATGATGAATAATTTCTACAGTCGCTTTTTATAAAGTGTTGTTTACTGAGTCACGTCTTTTGGCGGGGCATCCACTCTGGGTTGTGGTTGCAGCCATGGGCGTTGTTCGGTATTGCTTTCTAGCTTGCAGATCTGAGCCCTGCTTTATCATACTTTAGCGAGAAATTGTATATATCTTTTTGTATGGTTCTGTCAAATTTTTAACAACTACCTCCAGCATGCGTGGACGGTTCTGGAAAAGGGTAACCTAAAAGAATGGCCTTTATTGATCAATATTCGGCTCCAAAAAAAGATACATGGTACAGCTGTAGATCCTGCGCCGTTGATTTTTTTCTGTATCAAATATTGATCGGTGCAGGGTTAGATGGGAAATGAGACAAGATTGTGTGAATGAAACACGTTGGCTCTTATTTTTGGCAAGCGTAGTCTAATTTTTTTTGCCGTGTGTATAAGAAAGTTGATGTGGCAATGATGTTCATTCTCTGCATTTGATCTTTGCAAAGTGTTGTTTATCGATTTCTCGTTTACCAACTAGATTGGGTTCTTTATAAAGCATCTATACAAAGTTTATACTGTATTAGTTTTGGAAGTATGAAAACCAAAAGACGATTTCCTTTTTGATCTGATGTTGAACTCATTCTGGGTATTAGTTCTATAAAGCAAAGATGACAACAATATCTTGGGGGGCCAACCTAACCCGAACTCCGGTTACAACCATGACTGGTGTTTTTTTTGCCTTTGTTGACATTATGCACGCTTGAAAAAGTTCCTAACTTGGAACGACACCATTTCGTTCGCCATTTGATATACTTCTTATAATACTATCCATTAGCCACATGCCTTTTCCAAATCACCTGTGTGTTTGGTGGTTAATGAGGCAATACAACTGAGCTTCCTTATTTTGTTTAAACCTGCATTGGTGTTCCTGTATGTAGACAAAATGCTTTCAGGAATGGTGATGGGCAAGTGCTATACGTAGCAGGCCCATGTCCTTTATTTCAGGTATGTCTAAAAGTGTTTACAAGTTTTTACTTTTTTCTTTTTTGCTTTTTATGTGATGTCCCACGGGCTTGCTTTTTATGTGATGTCCCACGGGCTACAATGATTTGCTATATCACACTTCCTAAATTTGATAAACTAATTTGTATTCTATCAAATATAAGCCACTGAAATAATGGTTTGTGGATGAGAGGGGGTGGTAGGGGGGTGTTGGGTGTGGTTGGTAAGATGGGGGGAGGTGAGTGTGAGGATTGGTTTTTGTGTTGGGTTGTAGGTGAAGTTTGTATAAAGTTAATAAGGGATTATTGAATAGTAGGAGTAAGGGATAAGGGTGTATGGGGATTGGGAAGAGGGGGGGGGGGGGGGTTTGGGGGAGGGGGGGGAGGGAGGGGGGGGGGGGGGGGGGGTAGGGGTGGTGTTGGGGGTTTGGGATGAGGTTGTTGGGTTTTTGATTTTGGGGGGGGGATGGAAAGAGGTTTGGAAATGTTTTAAATAGTCAATTAGCCATAGTTTGCCTAGCATAGCATCTGTTTGATTGTCCTTATAGAAAAATGTACTCGGTATCTTTATATAATTACTTGGAATGATGTGGTCACTGAAATCGGTACCATAAATCCGACATCGTAACCAGTCCCTTTATTTAAGTTTGGATTTGGGTTCATTTTAAAAGTGAGGGTGCAAGTGGGTGCTCTGATGTTTTGTCTATCAGCCGCATCTAGGGTGGGAAGAGGGTTATTTTGTGGATAATTTAAGTGGGTGATGGTGACCGCACAAACATGTCTCATTCAGGTTTGCAGCCAGTGGCGGCATTTGGGACTGGTCGCTCTCTGAATTCTTTGATTAAGACCTATATGCATTTCGTTAAAAGATTTGAGGAGACAACCCTTCGGTTAAACCATAAACACGTGTAAGTTATAAATAAACCACTACATAGTGATCCCACCCCCAATACTACACACACCACACGGCTTAGCCCCTACGACCCAATCCATGACCTCCGCCACGACACCTTCCCGTCGAAACGACCATAGTTTGTACTGGCCATAAAATCAGTCCAGCCCCTTGACACATGTACCAATCTAGATGACGCATATTCCTAGGGATTTTGTTGAGCTTAATCAGGTTTGATACACTGGCAGGGGTAGTGTTCTTATGCTTTTTGATGATAGTAGTAGCTAAGAGCGTGCTGATGAGTATTTCTTCATGGGGGGGAAATGGGGGGGGGGGGGGGGGGGGGGTGGGGGTGGGAGTTGGAGAGGGTGGGGGGGAAAAAGAGTGGGGGGGGAATAATGGTGGGGGGCGGGGGGGGGGGGGGGGGGGTAAAAATGGGCAGACATAGACGGTGATTTGGTGCTATTCGAAATTATGTTAAGTTTTGTTATGAAATTCAAATTCAAGTTAGGGCCAAGGATGACCATGGATCGGACTGAGCCGAGAAATCGGCCCGGACGTGACTGAACCTATTTCGGTCCGGTCCTCGATCCACACTTTACCTCATATTCGGTCATCGGTCCGGTCCGATCTTACGTACAACCGACCATTATACCTTCTTGGACCGGACCGACCGAATAACCGGTCCTCAGTCCGGGGTCTTGTGGCTAAATTGGTATCGATCCGGTCCTGGTTGTCACGATAATCAGCCCTAATTCAAACTATCTACAAAAGGTATGAATTGACGGGAACACCCTGACCCCGTGTGTCTTTTGGCACCAGTCATTGTCTACCTCACAAGGAATAGCTCCAGCAACTCTCTTTGCCCAGTGGAGCACCAACTAGAGAAGGCAGAAGTCGATAATCGAACCCCTTGACCTTCTATCTATAAAATCTCTTTAGTGGGTCCATTGGTTTTTTAAAAATAGGTATCAACTGAGCCAAAGCCCTTTTGGTTATGAAATTCAAATTATGACTAGGTTGGATAAATGGATTATGTACTTAGGCAAACTTTATATCTAGTTTAAACTAAATTGTCTAAAAAAATATCATTGTTGATAAAATAAGTATCATTTGAGTAGAGAGACTGCTTCCAAAAGACATTCGGCTTTGCAGGGAGTGAGAATCGAACCCTTAACCTCCGTCGGGTTTTCCAAAAATATGATATATGAATGATGTAATTGTCGTCACTATTTTTTTGTTAGGCTACTCGTTGTAGATTTTCACGTTTTTCCTTAAACTGTTATCTAAACTTAATTTTCTTTCTAAATTTACCTAGATTACATTCTTTGTTCATAATATTGATTTAATCCCTTCTCATCATGCGAACAACTATAACCTCGTTAACTTCAAACATGAAACATGTAACATATACTATATAAGTTGAATGCTTTTTGAAAACTTTGTCTAGTTGCATCTTCTACTTTATCCATAATAAGAGACTCAAGACCTAGTCTTCCCCAAATGAAGACGCATCTTCATTGTTGTTGTCCTCTCACATCACGCGTCAGTCGTGCACAAGATCGAATCGTGAGAGGTTTGTTGTGTGTGTTCATTAAAGTGAGGTATATATATATGTTTAACACTCTATTCTCAAGTTTTGATTTTAGATAGAAAGTGAAAGAAAGTGAAGCAAACAAAAATAATGATGTGTTCTTTTAGTTTTTGTGAGAGTGAAAGTGAAAGTAAAGTGTGAAAAAAAAGATAAAAGTGGTGGGTTTTTTTTTGACAACTTTTATCTCATTTATGGGGTGAAAAGAAAGTAAAAATGATTTTTGTTGTCTAAATTACCTAATTGTCCCTATAACTTTATTAACTAACAAGTGTGATTGCCCGCGCGATGCTGCGGGGCGTTAATTTTTTTTTGCTGGTTTATTTTTTCGGTCTCATGTTTAATACTTTGTTTTTTTTCTTATATGGGCTTATTTGTTGGGCCTCATGTTTAAAGATTTATTTTTTTGGCTATTTGGGTTTTTTTTAATATAATTTTATGAGATTTGGGTAAATATGTGTTAAGCATGATTGTTCGCGCGTTGATGCGTGACATTAATTGATGCGAGGCGTTAAGTTTTTTTTTTGTGCGGGTTTATTTTTCCGGTCTCATGTTTAATAGTTTGTTTTTTATATGGGTTTATGTGTTAGGCGTCATGTCGTGGGTATTTTTTGATCTGAATAAATCAGTACTTTTGTTTTTTCCTATTTTGTGCCGAGCAATTTTTTTTATATTAATTTGTGCGGGCCGGGTTTATTTTTTCGGTCTCATGTTTAATAGTTTGTTTTTTTATATGGGATTATGTGTTTGGTCTCATGTCGCGGATATTTTTTGATCTGAATAAATAAGTACTTTTGTAATTTTGTTTCCTATTTTGTGCCGAGCAATTTTTTTTAAAGTTGCCAAGTTAAAGAAAAAGAAAAACCAAAAAAAAAATTTGTCAAATGGGCCGGCCCAAAGTGAGAGCTCAATGGGCCGGTCACTGTAACAACTACGTCAAAACGACGTAGTTTTAACTCATTCACAGTATTACTATATTACACATTTATGGACAAATCCACTGTCGTTTTGACAGTGGGCCACATTGCTATAGTAATGGGCTTCCATTTTGGGTCAGTCCGATTTTGATTTTTTTTTTTTAATTTTGTTTTTGTTTTTTTTTTAATTATTTTGTTTTTGTTTTTTTTTTAAATTTGTATGCACAAAATAGGAGGGAAAAAAATATTACACAAGTTTCGATTTATTCAGATAAAAAAATACCCGCGGAAACATCTTCGATACCTAATAACTTTAAAATAATTGATATGGTCACAAACGTACAACTCATTATATTAAAAAAAAACCATATAACAAAAAAAAAACAACACTTTAAACATGAGGCCCAACACATAAGCCATATAAAAAAAATTATTACTAATATACACATTTGTCGACAAACTAGCCTAAAATTCGCATAAAATGTGGCTCAAAGTAAAAAAAAAAAAAACTAGCCCAAAATTAGCCTGAAATCTGGCCCAAAGTAAAAAAAATACAAAACGGTCCCTCAACTTTTAACTATTTACGATTTTCTTACACAAAAAATCCCGTAAAAAAATTAACAAAAAAAACACGTCAAGTTTTTATTGTTCACAACTTTTTTACATTCATCGGCCCAAAAAAAAGATATCGAACTGTCCCAAAAAAAGAAAATATTCGGGAAAAAATTAACCCGTCCCAACGCAAAAAAAATTTTCCGAATCGTACAAAAAAAAGAAATATCCGGGAAAAAATTAGCCAAAAATAGCATAAAATCTGGCCCAAAGTAAAAAAAAATATAAAACGGACCCTCACCTTTTAACTATTTACGATTTTCTTACACAAAAATTCCCGTAAAAAAATTTACAAAACCGTCCCAAAAAAAGAAAATATTCGGGAAAAAATTAGCCCGTCCCAACGCAAATTTTTTTTCCCCGAATCATACAAAAAAATAAAATATTAAAAATTAGCCCCGCCATAACGCATCGCCCAAAAAAAAACCCCCGAAACGTAAAAAAAAATTATTCGGGAAAAAATTAGCCCCGCCGCAACGCGCGGGTTCTTTTGCTGTGTTAGAAACAAAAAGTAAGATAAAGGGATAATGACAAAAATACATAATTTTTCAAATATACTTCACAAAATACCTAATTTTTTTTACCAAAAAACCCAAAATACCCATAAAAATCGTAAATTTTGGCCACTTCGCGAAATTGAAAAAAATCAAAAAAATTGCGATATTGTGTTAAGGAAATGATCGCAAACACTAGTGCGATCTATATTTAATCGTGTTTTAGTACAAACATGTTATCTAAGGACAACAAGAGTATCACTTAAGAAAGGTGCATCCAAGAAACAAAAAGACGTATAATGAAGTCAGGAACTCTAGAATCCAAGTTAGTTCCTCTAGACAATCTATATACTCAATATTGTTGCTTTAACCAAATAAAACCTAATAGCAAACATGTACATTCACATCAGTAAGGTTACTTCATGTAATTGTTTTGCATAAGGTGTTATATATATTTGTTTTTGGTATCAATGCTCCATATTCACTTCTCATTTGATTGACTCTTTGTTTAAATCCTTAAACAAAATATCAAAAACAATTTATGGTAAAGAGTGTTTCATCCACCGATAAAATGAACCTACGTGTCTTTGATCATCTTTCATACTATACATATGTCAGTGATGCCTCTTCTCCAAAATGGCGCTGGAGGTTGTACACTTCTCCAAATCTATTGGTATAAAGTCGTTAAAGCTTTCATGTCTGAAGGTGGTTTTTGAATATAATGCTCGCCAAGTTTTCAAGATACTTGGGCTATCAATATTGGATCCTCAAACTTCCTTCACTAAAAGGTATCATTTTTTAATAATTCTTTTCGTTATTAATGCTGGTGTGAACTCTATTCATTTTTAGAAAAAAAAAAAAAAAAGAAAAAAGAAAATAGATATAGGGTTGCGAGGCCCCTCTCACTATCATTACAATCGTCTTTACCGTCTTGATCAAGACAAAGATTGTCTCATCGTCGACCGTATCATTAAGACAATGTCATTGGAATTAGTTCAGGACCAATATTGGTGTTCGAATTCTTACTTTTTTTCGCGACATGTTGAATGAGATTGGCCAACTCTAATAATGTTAGCTAGCGAAGAACACAAGAATATGTTTATATATACATATAAAACCCTAACGCCCGGTTTGAATAGGGTGATATATGTAAATTTAGTCCATTATCATTAGCCGTAATAGAGTCCATATTTTTACTTTGTATTCTTAGCCGACATAGTGTCCAAGTTGTCTTTGTATTCTTAGCCGTCATAGAGTCCTAGTTGGATTCTACTACCTCCCCCTCATCTCTATAAAAGGAGGTGAGGGGGGAAGAGACTATGTACCTTGTGCCTCGTTCTTCTTTCTTTTCTGTCGTGATATAAGCTGCTCTATTGTGCGTTTCTTGTTTCGAAGTTCCGCTGCTAGATAATCAGGTTGTAGACTGCTCAAAGGCTACAAGTGGTATTAGAGCTAGGGTTCGCGAGTTATCTGGTTATCTAGGATCGATCAAGAAGGGTTCATTATGGTCGTGTTTCTGGAAGGAGTAGAAGGGTTTTCTGCTTGGGCTACCAGGTTAGATGACAACGGAAAAAAGGGTAGTTATTATTTCTGGTTTTTGGGCATTAACGCAGCAGCAGGTGTTAATTGACTTAAAAGGGTTTGTTGTTTTTCCGTTATCGGAGATCGACAAGGTTTGGTTTTCTACCCTTTTTTTCTTATCGTCGGTGATATAGGAGGAAGAAGAAGACAAATCTAAACAACGCAGTAAAGAATAAAGGGTTTATATTGGGTCATGATTATATTGGGCCAAGGCTAATCTAAGTCTTTTAACTAATCATTCTTTTATTATTGGGCCAACTACTATTATATTGGGTCAATACTTTAAGATTGGGTTATTACTTTTGTTTTTATAAAACAAAAAGTTATTACTGTGTAGTGTTTGCACAAAGGGCTTTGTTAGTTTGTGATTGTGAGTTTTTTCACAAGGTTTAGCAAATTAATAAAGGGATAAAGAATGACGGGAGCCAAGTTTGACATCGAAAAATTCGATGAAACTGGTAATTTCGGGTTATAGAGAATCAAGATGCGTGCTTTATTAATCCAACATGAATGTGAAGTAGCTTTGGAGGTTTTACCCGTGGATATGGAAGCTCAAACGAAAGCTGAGCTAAACAAGAAAGCTCACAGTGCCGTGATTTTGTGTTTAGGTAACAAGGTTTTAAGAGAAGTTACTAGGGAGACGACTGCAGCAGAGGTTTGGTCAAAGCTCGAGACTTTGTACATGACAAAGTCATTGGCCAACAAGTTGTATCTAAAGAAGAAGTTGTATACATTCTACATGCCGGCTGGACGAAAGATTTCCGAGCATATAGGTGAGTTTAACAAAATCATTCTTGATTTAACAAATATTGAGGTAAAATTCGAGGATGAAGATCTTGCTTTATTATTACTCACTTCTTTACTAGCATCATACAAACACTTTGTGGATACCTTGCTCTATGGACGGGAAGCTTTAACTTTAGAGGACGTGAGGCCACACTAAATTTAAAGGAAATCAAAGAAAGGTCTAAGGCGAAGGGGGATGATGGTGAAGGGTTATATGTGAGGGGAAGAAATGATCGTAGGGATTCACATCAGTCTAAGGGAAAGTCAAGATCGAAGTCTCAAGGTGGAAGACTCAAGTGTTATATTTGCCAATCTGAGGATCACTTGAAGAGAAACTGTTCGAAGAATAATCGCAAGAAGTCAACATGTTACGTCAAGAAAGATGATCAACCAAGCTCTAGTAGTTCCACTTATGACTATTCTGAGGTAACGATGGTGATAAGCGCACAGGCTCTGCCAGATTAGATCATGGATTCAGGATGTTCATACCACATGACACCCATGTTAGATATACTTTTGATTTTCTGGAATGTGACGGGGGCAGTGTACAGTTGGGTGATAGCAGGGAGTGTAAGATCAGAGGTATTGGCAAGGTGAGGATACAACTAAAAGATGGGTCAAGTTTTATGTTACACAATGTTAGGTATATTCTTGAATTAAAAAGAAACTTGGTATCGCTGGAAACTCTTAAAAAAGGAGATTTACCATAAAATTACAGTCGGGCAAAATCAAGGTGATTAATGGTTCCAGGGTTATTTTATTTGGAATACAAAGGGATAATTGCGTATACTCTTTGGATGGCCATGCCATGGCAGGTGAGCTTAATGCTAGTGTTGAAGAAAAAGACAGTCTTGCGCAGGTTTGGCACAAAAGACTAGGATATATCAGCAAGGCGGGACTACAGGTGCTGGAAAAGCAGGGGTTGTTTGGCAAGAAAAGTCTAGGCACACTCGATTTTTATAAAAATTGTGTTCTGGGAAAGTCACATCGAGTTAGTTTCTGTGTAGGAAGACACACTACTCAGGGAGTAATAGACTATGTTCATTCAGACTTATAGGGTCAGTCTCAAGTGGAATCATTAGGAGGTAAGAGGTATTTCTTATCTATTGTGGATGACTATTCCAGGAGGGTATGGGTTTATATCCCCAGGTTT
>BQNB010110725.1:0-22496 GCA_026074375.1 Tanacetum coccineum | reverse complement strand
AATTGAAGGAATATTTGTCTTGCTTTTTACGGGATTAAGACGCCCTTTGATGTTGTTATTTAACATGTTTGTTGATTTTTGATAAAAAAAAAAAAAGGTTTATACCTTTAGAGTATCTCTGAATCGTTTGGACTTTGGATCGATCGACAGTTGAAGATTATTCGTTTGTGTCGACGTTAATTCCACAATTCATGAATTCTCGATTTTTCTTATGTCTTTGGATTGTTGACTAATACTTTCAAGGTTTTGTCTTTTACTAAGTACGCAAATCTTGCTGTGTATCTGTTAACAACTAGAGATATTGGTGATATTGAGCATCTGTAAATTAGAAAATCAATGTATGCAAAACTGAAGGAAACTATGGCTAAAAAACAGGACATAAAAGAAAGTCGCAAACAGTTTGTACCCATGATGAATAATGATAAAAATGAAATTTTAAAAAGATGATGGTGAAACTTGTTAGAAAAGTGACCTACTATGGGGACCATAATTTACCCTTTAGAAAAAGACAAAAAGGTAAGACCAACGGTTACTTTTTTAATATTGACATGGAAATTTTGAGGAACAACGGTGTAATGGAATTTTTGACGAAAAGACGAAAATACCCATCGTGTGTAAGTCAAGTGGGAGAGATAACAAGGAAACTAAACAGTCGTTACGTATAACGGAGCTCTTAAGACCAAACGGGAGCGAAAAAGCCCACCCCGGGCGTTATTATTATTCGTATATCATTTCCTTATATACTTCTTTCTTGTTAACCTATAAATATATTTTATCTTCTAACCATTAGGAGATAATCTAATAAGAATTCTCTTTTCCTTCTTTTATTCTTGTGTTCTGATTTATTATTTTCAGAGCCGGAACCAATGTGTGGCAGGAGGGTGTTGGGCCTCCCCCAACTGGTCAACTAGTATCACATGTATATCAGCCCATGTTTCATTCAATTTTAATTTGGCTTTTCTACATTTGAGTAGTATTGTTTGATTCAAGTGGTTTTCTCCTTTTCCCCCTTTGAGCTCTTATAATGTGTCAATTAAGCTGTAATATGTTTAGCACCAAAACATGGAAGCAAATATTGAAATCTTGAGGAAAGTCCAGCCTTCATGATTATTGCAATAACACCCGATATTGAAATTTTACTCCCTCCGTCCCATTTTTATTCTCTACGTTTCCTTTTTAGGATGTCTCAATTTAATTGTCCACTACTAAAAATAGATAGTGAAGATTGATCAAGTTTACTATATTACCCTTATTTTTAATTATTATTACAAACTTTAAAGAAGACTTTAATTAATTATTTAAGAGTAAAACTGTCATTCTGTCAAAAAGTAAGAAAGAACAAGTAGTAATAAATGCATTTTTCTTAAACTGTGTGTTTTTTGTCGGAGAAAAATAAATTTGGGACGAAGGGAGTAATAAATTTCGTAAATCTTTTAGATATACATATTATGATTTATGGACCTTAAAACATCCAACAAGAAATCAAAATAAATCTTATTCTCATGAAAGTATTTAGACTTCCAACAGAGTTCATATACAATAAAGTAAGTATATAAAATACGTAAACTACAATTCTGTGAAGTTCAGTGATTGAAAGAATGAAAGAGAGGGAAAAATGATTGTTTCATTGATTTAGAAGAAATGTAACGGAATTACAAACTATTTAAAGACAAGAGGACTAACTAACTAAGTACAAGAATAGTCCCTAAAGAATGCTAACATGACACTTCTAACCCTTCTCTTTTGCACACTCCCCCCTAAAGTTGTGAGTTGATAGCTTCTGAAACTCCCAACTTGGATAAGAGTTTTGTATGTTGATCAACATATACCACTTTAGTAAACACATCTACAAGCTCAGATTTAGTACGAACATAAGAAGGCTTTATC
Source organism: Tanacetum coccineum (assembly GCA_026074375.1). Classification (NCBI taxonomy): domain Eukaryota; kingdom Viridiplantae; phylum Streptophyta; class Magnoliopsida; order Asterales; family Asteraceae; genus Tanacetum; species Tanacetum coccineum. The sequence goes on along the minus strand of BQNB010110725.1, from coordinate 20,609 downwards.
TTTCCAGCTTTAAGTTGATCTTTAACATAGTGACAGTCAACCTCAATGTGTTTGGTTCTTGCAAGAAAAACTGGGTTTGCTGCTATGTATAATGCTGCTTGATTGTCACAATATAGATCTACTGTAACATCCGAGAATTTTCGAAATTTCGAATGACGATGTTACCCTTTGACTTTTTGGGTCTGACTTGACTTTTTGACTTTTGGTATTTTATTGTCTCGTAAAAACAATTACCGCGTGACCGGTAAAATTTTCGGAACATATTTCAAATAATAAATCATATTTATTATTATATTTCCCAAGTGGAAGTTATTTTTAACTTATTTGGCTTGAAAACGAAAAAGATATATATTAATTAATAGTTGACGTATCAAAAACGAACCACTAAATCATGTTTTCACAACTCGGACTCTAAAGCAATTTGATGTAAAACGACATTCCTGACAACTTTTCAGTTTTGACCGAGACCCGAAAACAGTCAGAAAGTGACTGAAATGCCCTCGCAAGATTTAGAAACGAGAAAATAATTAAATTATATTTAATTAACACTTTTTTTTATTAAATAAAAATATTTAATAAATTAGTCATCATGTTATTCGAAAACGTTTGTTGATAACGCGAATATACGGGTTAGAAATTTATTTTTATTTTTACTTTCGGACCGGACATAACCGGGTTTTCCAAATGAATAACAAATATTTTTATAAATGTTATAAAAATATTCATGAAATATTATCAAGTAAATACTCATTTTTATCAGAAAAATGATTTGGAAAACAATGGCGCAAGTTTCGTATTTTGAATCGTCCGATAAGTGGCTCAAACGAGTCCCGAACCATTATTTTATAAAATAATACTCACAAGTTACACATTTGGTCCCTGAAAAATAGTTACACAACTTACCCTATACTATTAGTGACTTGCCACTTTGTTTAAAACTTTTAATATATATATTAAAGTTTTATAAATTTTCATTTAATTCTTATAAAAACACACACACTCTCATACATCTCTCTCTCTCCCCCATATTTTCCGGCGACCGCCACCACCTCCGGCCAACATTCCGGCCGACCACCACGCCGCCGCCGCCGGAAAACTTTTCCGGCGGACTTTTCCGGCTGAGTTCAAAAATGATTCTCACCACCGAATCTACCCGATCCCCACCACCACTCGCGGCCACGCGCCTTTCCCCCCCTCCGGCTGTCTCAGCCGCGTCGCCACCACCACCATCATCATCACCTCGTCATCATCATCCTCATCATACCATCATCGTCACCATCACCTCGTCAGACCGATCACCACCTCCACCTCCTCACCACCGCCACCTTCACAGCACCACAAGGGTGCGTGTGGTTTTAATATCAACCCGCAAGGGATGCGTTTGGTTTCATGGTTTATCACCGCAAGGGGGTGCGGATGGGTTTCACAGCCGGGGTGCGATTGGTGGTAACACCCACCTGGTGCGTCGGGTTTGTGGTGTAGCAGCCACGATTGGGTTTGGGTTCAATATAAACACCTCAAGGGTCCGTTTGGTTCTCGAGTTAGCACCAAGGGTGCGCTCGGTTTGACTTCGCACCAACCTAGGGTGCGTTTGGTTTTGTAAGTTCGCACCAAATAGCGTGCGTTTGATTTTCGGGTTAACCATAAAAGGGTGCGTTCGTTTGTAGTTAAACCCGAAAAGGGTGTGTTGTTTGTTGTGGTTCGCGGGTCAGTCACCCACGTAGGGTGCGTTCGGTTGTAAAATAAGCACCGGAGGATGCGTTGGGTTGGGTAGCAGCCACCCAACGAGGGTGTGTTTGGGTTCGAGATAGACACATAGGGTGCGCTCGGTGGAAAACCACCACAACAGGGTGCGTTGGTTTTGTGGTTAACACTCGAAGAGGGTGCAGTTTGGTTTGTGGGTTCATAACACCGAAGAGGGTGCGGTTTGGTTTGTGTTTATCACTGAAAAGGGTGTGTTGGTTTATATGTTAACACCACGTGAGGGTGTTGGTTTTGGTGGAAAACCACCACAACAGTTAGGGTGCGTTTGATTTCACCACCACAAAAGGGGTGCGTTTTGGCCGTTACAGCGGACTAGGGGTGTTTGTTTTTGTAGAAAAGCAAAAAAAGGGGTGCGTTTTAGTTGGGCAGCTACTCGCAAGAGTGCGTTTGGCTGTTAAACAGCCATGGGGTGCGTTTGGTTGCTTAAAAATGCACAAGGGGTGCGTTTGGTTTCGGGTCAAACAGATTAGGGTGCGTGTGGTTTAGCATCAAACAGATTAGGGTGCGTATGGTTTTGCATAAAATAGATAAGGGTGCATTTGGTTTAAGTAAGAACGCAGCAGAGTGCGTTTGGTTATTTTGGGAACAGGAATGGTGCGTTTGGCTTTCTTATTAGCACCTAGGGGTGCGTTTGATATTAAAAACAACATAAGGGTGCGTTTGGTCGTGGGTTTAACAGCCGAAGAGGGCTGTTTGGTTTATGGCAGCCCAACAAGGGGCGTTTGGATCTGGGTTTTAGGCAAAAGGGGGTGTTTGGTTTGGCCGATTTGCCAAACGGGTGCGTTTGGTTTAGCTCAAAGATCAACAAGGGGATCAACAAGGGTTCGTTTGGTATATATAACCTTAACTAATAAAAATATACCAAGATTTGATATAAATATTAAAATCGGACCGGTGGTTAATTGGTTAAATAAATGTGACTAATTATTATTTTTCGGATACATTATATCAGACTGGTGACGAGTTTAAAATACTATGATTCGTAACGAAATTACAATATGGAAATAATGTTTATTAAACGATAATAAATAAACACACTTGAATTGTTAGAATGTATTCTATTAAATTAAATTGGGAAAGTTGATTTACAACAAAGTCTTTCGACTTGGGATCGTTTTATAAACGGAAAGGTCATGAAGAAATTTTATATAAAATTTCGTTATTTAGTAGTGTTTTACTAAAACTTCTATTATTTTAGAAACCCGGTAATAGGGACTAAGTTATATTTTAAAGATATATTAAATTATAACTGTACAATAACCCGACGACGAACGAAAACTATACTTTTACAAATGAGGTAACGATTTTAGCCACTATCCGTCGATAAGACGAAAGATTAATTTATAAAATATTATTTTATAAATTCCTGACTAGAAGGTAAGATCATAACTTTTGTAAAATCTTTACAAACATCGTTTACATGATTCGTAACTTTAAAACGTGCGTTCACTTTTATACGAGAACTATTATTAAGTAAATTGGTGATTTCCCGAACGCGTGTCGAAACGTTTTGTTTCAATTATTTTCTCGCAATTCTTATATAATACTTGCAAAGTATTATATACCGCGATTATTTATTTAATTGGTTTCTTTTGTTATATAATTCACAGTATGAATTATATACTTGGTTATTTTTCATATGTAATATATATACGGAATATATTACACACTTTGGGTTTACTTTCGATTTACTTTATTTAACCAACCACCAAACTATTACAACTTGAAATCTAAATCTTTTATCAACATGTCGCGTTGATGTAACCATTCATCGGGAAACCCAAACACATTATCCTAGGCTAGTGGGACTTAGCCGTTAAGATTAGTTGCAACTTCTTGTTCGAGCTGCTTCGTCTTCCGTTCGTGTTGTGCATATTAGATGCCTATCTGTCAATCGTTCTACATCATCGAGGTGAGTTTATAGCCCGTATTACTGGTTTTACATGTATTTTTGGGTGAGAACATGCTGTTTACAAAGCATTTACATGGTTGATTATCTGTTTGGGTTACATACTCATTAATATATCTCGCGAGGATATACAATACTCGGTTAATTTTTGAACTAAACACAACCTATAGATTTTTATGATTATCGATTAGCTTAGTTGCAATGAACTGTATAATACTCGGAAGGGTAATTTGCGAAAGAGTTATAAGATAGATCTATTTGAGATTTGACAATCCCCTTCGGAAGTGACTAGCTATCACTATGAACGTACGTAATCCCAAGTCGATTACGTTTGGATTGCCGCCTGCTGGGCCAACAATCACATTACACATATTCTTTTCTGAAAGTGCCCGTGTGTCCTTGGAGGGACACCTATATGGGTACAATAATATTTTCATAAATGCCCCGTGTGGTCTTGGAAAGGAACACACACTTGGGAACACAGCATACTTTTAATTACTGCCCAGGATGTTCTTCTTGGAGGGAACACCTACGATGGGTACATCTTACTGTGCCTTGAATAAAGTGAGCATACATACAAGTCTAACGTCGCATTTCATGAACTTAGAGTATATTGTAATCATTGGTTTTATAACTCACATGGATATTTACTTACTGTGCCTTGAATAAAGTGCAAACATACTTGAAACCATTTGGTGACATTAAAATTGGTCAGTCATTCTTTATAAATCTTTAGGATAAGATTGTACTATGTTGATGACATTAAATTGGTCATTCCATTCTTAATAAATCTTTGGGATAATATTGGTACTTTTGGTGACATAAAATGGCCTTGCATATCTTTTTATAATCTTGGGATTTTTACAATGATACTGTATGACACAGTGGACAAATACATTTCATTTGAAACTTTACATTCATATTTAAAACTAACATATGAACCTCACCAACTTTATGTGACCGATTTAAGCGATGTTTTTTTCCCCACTACAAGGTGATTATAGATACTGTATGCTTACTTGAAGTGTGCATTGGGAGTCTATACAATCAAGTTTTTCCATGGTTATGCAATTATGAGACAAATGTATCTATCATTTCAAGGAAATCAACGAGATTATTTTTCAAACGACACATTTAGAGGTCGTTCTCTTGTATCTAGCGCTGTGTATTATGAAGTAACTCCCCCGGACATACATTCCGCGACTTCTTTGATAAAAAATATACCGATGAACATGCATCTAGATTACGAACAAAAGGAGCCTAATATTGACAGGCTTTTGAGATACGTACGGTTTATAAAAAATTATCCAGGTTACGTATATATTTTTAAATTAAAAAAAATTAAAAGACTTGCCTATTAACTTTAAAAACATCATATATGAAATCCAGATAGCTCCGCCGTAAAGCGTGAGGGCATACCATTTTTTTCATCACGCCAATTATAAATATAATCTAAAAAAACCCTCTTATATAAAACCTAACACGTATAAAGTGGCTTAAGTAAACTCGAAACCCTACAACTTTTGAAGTAACACAGAAAAATACCTCTAAACATATAAAGTTACCATAAAAAACGCAAAAATTAAAGTAAACTCGAAACAAAGATAAGTCTGTCGCAACGCGCAGACAGCCTTCATGCTTTTTAGTATCAACATCTCTTATTCTTTATTCTTTAAATATATGTAATTTCTTTTACAATAGGCAAATGAGTTGTACTGTCTTTTCATACCCAGATCAGACCACTCGGTTCAACCGATTTAACTGAACATGTTAGAAAAATCTGAAATGAAACATACGTTAAATAATCCAACAAAAACACATCAGCCGCAACGTACGGGCCGCAATTCTTCTTGTTTGATTAGGGGTGTTGATCGGTTCGGTTATCGGGTTGTTCGGTTAGTTCGGTTATTTTTTTGGGTCAACTCGAAAACCGAATTTGAATTCGGTTCGGTTTTTGTGTTGACACGAATAACTCGAATTACACAATTTATAATAAAAAAATAATAATAATTACATAGATATTTAGCAAAAAAATAAATTATTTCAAGCATAACAAGTGTTTTTTTATATTAAGATAAAATTTTAATAGTATTTATATATATAAATATATATAAAAAATATATATATTTATATAAATTTGGTTTTCAGTTCGGTTTTCGGTTTAGATTGCCAAACTAATATCCAACCCGAAAATCAAATTTGTAGTTCGGTTCGGTTCGGTTTTAGCAAATTCGGTTCGGTTATTAGTTCGGTTCGATTTTGATTTTCGGTTTATTCGGGTTTTTCTGCCAACCCCTATTTTGATTTAGACTTTAGAAGCGAGTAGGGCGTAACCAGACTTTGCTTAGGATTTGGTTTGGATCAAGCCTAGTTAGACCTTTTGAGTTTTGATCAATAGTAGAACATAATACATTCTACAATATACTAATTGTCGTGACACAGTGCCATGAAACAGTGGCTAAAACTTTAGCCCAAAGTAAAAAACAATAATCCACCAGCTTAGCATGAGAAAAAAAAACTTTATAAAACGGACACTTAACTTTTAATTATTTACGACTTTTTTTATATAATAAACTTTATTTATCAAATATATAACACATATATTTATATCATACAAAACGTATCTCAGTCATATTTTGTTTCAGACATCTTAGACATTATCACCAAAAAGAACACAAAACATATGGGCTAAAAAAAAAAGAAACCCCAACAACACACTACAATAAAACCTAAATATTTTTCGACATAAAGCGAGCCCCGTCGCAATGCGCGGGGAATATACCCTCTCGTTAATACCAAATTACCAATGGTCTCATTTAAAAGTAGTAGTGGGCCTAAAGTGAAATCCGGGCTTGCTCTAGCCCATATACCGCTCTCTGTATTGTTGTTTTGAGATTGTTAATAAGCCTTGAGCTACACTCGTTTAAAAACGACTCGAGGTCAAGCAAAGCTAGAGCTTTTCGTAAAGCTCGTTTAATAAACAAGCCCGAGTCTGAAATTTAGACATATCGTAGCAGCAATTTAGATATTGTAGTATTAAATAAGGTTCTCTTTAAATTACATGAACTGAATGCTATTAGGCTGCCCACTACCGCCATAGTGGGTCGATCGGTCGCCGGTGTTTTTTTATGTGAATCGGTCACTCGACCGTTGTCGAGGCAAGCTTAATTCCAAAAATAAACGTCCCTTTTTGATTTTAAATAAAAAAACTTTTTTAAAATTTAAATACTTTACCACTATAAATAACCAACTCATTACACCATTTTATACACACATTCAAACCACTTCTATCTTTATACTTCTAATTTCTATACACACAATAGCTTCCTTTTCAAACAGCCGTGGAAAGGCAAAGACGTATGAACCATAGACAACAACGGAAGAGATCGTGTTGTGTAAAGCTTGGTATGAGGCGATGGAGAACTACAACGGAGGAGACATGAGAACCGGGTTTTGGTCGGTTGTTTTTGCTAACTTTCAGAAAGAAATGGAGGAAACTATTCAAGGATACGATACCGTCGTCGTCAAATGGAAAAATTCGATTCGTCCCAAAGTTGCTGTGTTTAGTGTCGTTTATGATAGTGTCCAACGGATGGACGAGAATGGGTCTTCTGACCTCGTTTTGTTTCAAAATGCGTTAGCCGAATTTTAAACTGGGTACGGACATCCCTTCACAATGGAGGCGTGTTAGAGAATTTTGAAAAATCACGAAGCTTGGACAGAAAATGTAATGCCAACATACCAGCGACGTAATAATTTAGTTTAATTTAAGTTTCGAATGTATTTTATTTTATTGTGTAATGTTTTTTATGTATTTAAATAATTATGTATTGTTTTTAATGATAATGTTTTTTTTATTAGTATGTAATGTTTTTAATATGTAATGTTTGTTAATTCAGTATTATTATTTTCAATTCAGTATTCAAATTTTAAATTCCAACGACTATTATTTCAACGGCTAGTTTTCTCTTATTATAAATACCCCTTTTCATCATTCATTTTCTCTCACATTTTCTCCCACAACTTCTTAAATTATGTATTCAAATTTTAAAATCCAACAACTATGGATAAGAAATCGACCCAAAGCAATCCCCCAACACCCGAGAAACCACCCATGCCTCCCCATTTCTTCATTTCCAACGATCGAGGAGTCAGATGATGAACATGAGATATGTCATGGATATCTCACTGAGAAAGAGCACCAACAACTACTTCTTGATGAAGAAGCATTAAGAGAAACGTTAGAAGAAGAAACAAAGGCTGAAAAAGAACGAGCAAAAGCTGAAAAAGAATGAGAGGAATTTGTTAAGCAAGAACAAGCTCATGATGAGTTATTCAGGTTGGAATTTGGGGTGAAATTTGATTCAGAATACGAATCAGATTAATTTAGCTATGTATCGTTTTTAATTATCTAGGAACTATTATGTTGTTTTATTGTAATGTTTTATGTAAGGTTTTTTATTATTTGTGTACAATTTTAATGGAATTTAAATTTCGTGTTAAAAAAATTAAAAATGAAAAAAAAAAATGAAGGTCGCCTTGTAGTGGCAAAAGGTCGCCTGTAGGTCGCCGGAGAGAGAAAGTTGATGTGACACCAGAAAGTATCGCGACCCATGACCATAGTGGGCAGCCTTATAAACACATATTTTTAGAAAACTAAGAGAGACAAATGTACATCAACAAATGAGCGGAGCCCGAGCATTAGAAATAACTCCCGAGCCGACCTCAAGCTTTACTTATAAGGCTCAAAGAGAGCCGAGCTCGAACTTCTCTAATAGTAAATGAACCGAGCTAGATCCTTCGTCTCTAGCTGGTTGACACCCCTATTCAATGGTTATGCAGAATTTTGCAGTTTTATCATTTTCTTAGTAATGATTGTCAATTCTTGGTTTATCAAAACAACCGAGTTCTAGTTCTGTAGATATGCATTCGCTACTAGAAATCGTGTTCTTGAGTAAGATTAAGTAATGACTCGTAATGTTGTCACTAAATTAGCATTGGTGACCAAAAAAAAAAGTGCATTAGATGATATGACTTCATTTTTTGTTACTTAATTTTTAACAGGATATATAAGGAAGTGTGTGCAAGGAGACTCTAGGATATTAAAGACCTTTTACGACTATTATGACTTTTTGAATTGTGACACTAAAGGCCGCATGTAATAATGGTATAAATTCTAGTGTCAAGAAATATATATACCTAGATGCATAAAACACATAAATAACTATCCAAGTAATGCATAAACTATATACGTACCAAGGAGTAGAGAGACGATATAGGACAATTCAAGTTGTGTAGACAAGATAACAATTTTCCTGATAACCTAGCTAAATCAATAGCGTAAAATAATACAGTAGCTTCTTTGAAGCCATTTTCATTAAGTGAAAACATGGTACAAGAAAAATGAATATCTACATCGTTGGTGGAAGCAAAATTACAACAACAAGGAGCAGCATATTTGAAGCAGCTACACACCGAATCTTTACAAATTAATAGTTTAGACAAAACTGTTATACGTTTTGTACCTGGTGTACCCGATCGAAGTTAAATTATGTACATCCAATAAATAATGAATCCATTAAAACCATTAAGAAGGTAATAATTTAGCAGGCTCTTCCTCGATTATATACATAAGATTTTGCTGCACATAAGTAGATCACAAATGACCCTGCACTTATTCCGGCAAGAAGGTAATAAAAATAATTAATATGGCCTCGATTAATATTGTCAGATATCCAGCCATCTTGACCATTTCCACCTGTTGTATTCTCAACAATTGAGATGAGAAAACTACTCAAGAAGTTACCAACGCCTGATACACTTAAGTACAGGGCTAGACCGATGCTCCTGAGGTCACTTGGTACTTGGTCATAAAAGAATTCTTGCATACCCACAATGGCAAAAATATCGGCAGCCCCAACCAAAAGATATTGAGGTAATAACCACCATATCTTCATTGGGATCGTAGCACTTGGATCATCTAATAATCCATACTCACGGGCAGTTTTGAGTCTTTTTGTCTCAACAAGTGCTGACACCACCATTAAAACAATAGACAAGAAGATGCCGGTTCCAATTCTCTGAAGCATTGTTATCCCAGATGATTTCTTTGTAATACCTTTAGCAAGAGGAACCAGTATCTTATCATAAATGGGAACGAGTATGATAATCGACAGGCCTATGAAAGACTGAAGTGTGGCAGCTGGAATCTCAAAACTTGATCCGATTTTCCTGTCCATGGTAGCTCCTTGTTTGGTAAACATTGTGGAAGTTTGAGATAAAAGAGTTGAATAAGCTAAACAACCAGCCCATATTGGAACTAATCTAAGAACTGCCTTTGCTTCTTCTACGTCATCAATGCTACAAACAGTTCCAAATTCATTTGATTCGTTAAATGAAAGTAAAGCTTTGTTCAGAAAAATGAACTGCTGAGAGCCTTGATGAGTCAAGGTCTCACAAGCCTTGTTTTCTACACATACTTCTAAACATGTAGTCCGCCAATTCCTAGCTGCTTCAACAAACACCTGGCCAATTCTGACTAAAGCACTTTTATCCTCGGTTTTCTTTGGAAACCGATAAGTTATTGTTCCAAGTGAGAATATGATGAGAGCAAAACCCATGACCATGCAAGGAATTGCAAAGCCGAGACCCCAACTAAGGTTTTCCTGAATGTAGCTAAGAATAAAGATCCCGAATGCAGGGCCAGCACACATTCCTAAATACCACCAATTGAAGAATGAAGATTTGGCTCTGCATTCATCTGGGTCAGTTGCATCAAACTGGTCAGCCCCAAACGCGAGAACACATGGCTTGTGACAACCTTGGGCAAATGCTACAAGATAGAGCGAAACGAAGAACATGATAACCTGGAGGTGAGAAGAGCATGATGACAAACCAACAACACTTTCACAGCTAGAAGGAAGCAAAGTTGTAAAGGCCAACAATCCAAGCGCCTATCAATCATTTCCGATACAAAACAAAATAGTTAGTCAAGTGTACCCTCTCTCGGTCCATCAAGTAGACCCTATATACTTTGTGTCAACACATCCAACACTAGAAAAAAAATACTCGGAATACTAAGTTTATCGCACACCTTCCCGACATACGACTGATCATGTGCCGTCTAACAATAAAAGCCGTATAGTGACACACATATGGGTCTTTACTGACACTTTTTGAGTGTAATAAAATCTGAAGACGTTAAATTTGTTTAACTCCCGCTTTTCTAAAGGTGTCAGGAAAAGGTACGAAGTTAAGTTTGACCGACAAGTAAAAATGAAGGGTTACAGAAAAGGTCAAACTTCATTCCACAATTCTCTTTGTGGTCAAAATTGATATTACTAAGTCGTAAAACAACCATTAACTGACTTACCTTTGACACTTTTCGCGGTGTCACTACTCCGTATGTAACTACTTAAATAACATGCAATGAATATGTTTTTTTGGGGATCTTTTAATACTCGGTATTTAACTACTTAAATAACCAAACTCTGATAATAACCAGTTTTAAAACCTAACGTCAAAGCCATGACACAAATATAAATTTCTAAGCAATGCAAAATCCCTCAAATAAAGATAGACAAGCAAGATAACAAACCATAATATAGAGCAGAGAAGCAAGTATAATCGTTAGATATCGACCCAGAAATGCATCAGCAATGAAACCGCCAACTAATGGAAATAGTGACGCCGTTCCAGTCCACATATTCACATTCTCAGCCGCGGTTGCTGTCGATAGTCCTAAGGGTCCCGTCAAGTATGTGATCAGATTAGAACTGACTCCATAATATGCAAATCTTTCCGCCACTTCAACACCTGCATAAAAATATCCAAAACTTTAAGCACTTCTAACAAGTTCGTAGCTAACATGCTTTTTAGCCACTGACCCATGCATTAACCAAAAAGTTGTGAGCTATATCAAGTCTCAAATTGGGACACGTGTATAAGTATTTGCTCTACCTATAATAAAATACGCTGATCGCCAGAAACCGGACTTTGCTCTAAGGACTTGACGACCTTTGTAGTCGACAGCACATTCTACGAAACTGTTTAACAACGGAGTTTTCATTCCGTTGCCCGTGTCACTGAGGTTGTTCTCCATGTCATCGTGAAGGTTATTCGACTTAGCCATATTTAATGTGTGCACTTTTTTGTCAACGGTTTTTAGTTTGGATTGGATAGTTTCTAAGTAACTCGAGTGCAAGAAACCCTACTTATTATAACGTGCGAATCTTTTATCCATTGACCTGGTCATTAAGCAGAATATTTCAATATTAAGGAGTATTAGAAAAATTCTACTTTTAGGCCGGAGTAATATCGATCTTTAGTTGTTTGGAAAGTTTCAATATTCGGTTTAACAGTTATTTTAGCTTTTAGAACATTATTGTTGGGATGTATCATCAACATTGCGTCATCAAGTTTGGAAGAAAAGAATTGGAAAAGATGATGCAAAACGAAATAAGAAAGAAAATACACATTCTTTAGTATAGCAAAATGAATTGAGTACATCTTAGAGTTAGGATTTTATAAATATGTAATTTATTTTGTAAAAGGCTTTTAAGAAATTATAAAACCATGGTGAGTACTGTGCGTAGCGACTAAAATTTATAAAGAAAAATAATTATGGTTACGATGTTGTGCTTAATTTCATGTAACGTTTATGCGCATACAACATATAAATACTCAAAGTTTTATTGAAAATGTTGCAACATACAAGAATTCAAGTCAAAGAACGATTTTAAAAATATACTATCAAATAAGGTAAAAAACATTTACGCGAAAACTGAAAATGAAAATTTCAAACTATTTTAAAATATCTAACTATGCACGTTATACATCATGTAGAACTTCTTGGTAAAAGCTTATTGAGCAACATCATCAACACTGTTTTGAACATTTATGTTACTCGTCTTCTTTTACAATTTACCAGTTTATAAGCATGGTACCCGCGTAAAGAAGCGGTTTTCACGACACTAAAAATGAAAAAAAAAAAATTATAAAAATATATGAAAATAGATGTTGAATTAAAGAGTACAAATTTTTTGAATATATGATGAAATTAAATAATAAAAAAATAAATAGATAAAAAGATATTTTAATTTAAAAATAAAGTAGTTTTTTAATTAAGAAATAACAAATGTCATCCTAATAAATGGTTTCATAAAATGAGATGGATGGTTATGATTGCATATTTTTATATTTCTATAAAACTAAGCGTAAAAGTCTGAATTTTTAATACTTTTTAAAAATAAAATATTTTAAATACTTTATAATATAGTATATATGTTGATAGATGGTAAAAATGGTTTTATCATCTATAATAGAATATAATGCTTTTTATGGAATTTTTAAGTTAACTTTACTTTGGTGTCAACTAAAACCATAATTTCAAATTTAAAAACAAAACAATAAACTTAAAACAACTATATTTTTTAAACATAAACATTAGGATTATTTTTGTCCATCAGCTTAACTCATTCTTTAAGCATTTTAAGCATATATATATATATACATATATAATTAAAAAAAAAAACTTTTTCTCGTTAACAACTAACTCCCATCATTTTCGGTTGAAGTCAATGTTAATATTAGGGCATCCACTATGGTGGTTTATAAAAAGGTTTATAAGATTATAAAGAGGTCTAAAAACTTGTAAACCATAGTGAACATCTAATTCAAGCTTATGTGGCATGAAAAGGTCTAAGATATTAGATTTTTTTATAATTTAATGCACTTGAATTATGTGAGATGTTTATAGAACTTGAAAAGGTTTATACATAGTGGGGATATGTTTATAAAACTAAAATGTTTATAAATTAATGTCAAAACACAATTATAAACCTTTAATAAGTTTTAGCTTTTAAAACTCACTTTTTCTCGCTTGTTAATTAATGAAAAAATAAATAAATTTAACATGTGTTTGAGAAAAAAAAATAATAGATTTTTATAATTATATTTAAAAAAAATTTATAACGTTTATTTCAGAATGTGAAAGATTGATTGTTAATCATATCATTAATAAACAAAAAACCCTAGATCCATGAGGTCCTCATCCTCTCCATCTTCAAGATCCAAGATCCACTCATCTAATCGATTTGCCTAACCTAACCCTGTTTGATTTCCATTCATCGAATAACGTTTTGATTTGTGAGATCATAAAAGCTTTCTCTAATCTCTCTTGTAAGATTCGACTTGATTTTTAGAATAGGTTTCGAATATCTAATCGAATTCTTGTTCTAAGTAATTACTATACATGCAGATTTAGAGAGATCTAGGTTTTTGTTTATTCTTGTATCTTGCTAAAATCCCTCTTTCTATTTTCGCTTCGACGATAATCATAGGAGTTAGATCTCCTTTCAATCCCTCTTCGCCTCTATAGTCCTACATTCGAATATTGCCTACTACCTGTTTGGGTGATCCCTAGTAGCGGTGATTTTATAACCCTGTTTATTGAGATCATCATCAACTTGTTGATTCGATCTAAAACGAGTGTGTTATGAACGATCCTTTAACTTGGGACGATAGGGTGCTTTTTCGTTTTTTTTAGGGTTTAGTTTCTGGTCGTTATCACAAATTCATTTTTCAATTTTTCATTTTATCTATGGTATCTTTAGAACAAAAGAAGATATTGGTCTAAGATTCTCCACTTCATCTATGTGTCGAATATTCCTGAGGTGTTATTCCCCGCAAAATTTGTTTCATCTTGCAAAAATATGGAGCACGTTATTGACTCGTTATATCCATTTAAGAAATCGAAAAGATGGGAAAAGATTCGGTTTTGTTCGAATCATTAGATGTGTTTAACATGGAACTATTGGTAAGTAATCTTTGCACTATGTTGGGTGGTCGATCAAAGTTATAATGCTAACTTGCCAGATTTCATAGAACGTCCATTGAAGATTAATAAAGCCTCGAAAGACAAAATGTGTATAGCCGCAAAAGAAAGAGTAAACGTTAACGCAAATGGGTCCAAGTAAAGCATTACATCTTATACCCCTGTGCTGAAAACAATAATTCATGATAGAAGCATTGGACTGTAATCTGCGCCTTACAATTGTTTTTTGATGAAGATTGTCTTAATTCAAGAGATCTCTCTAAGAACTTGTTGGGTATGGTTAAAGAGTTTGCATCTTTGTCGAAACTTAAGGTAGTCCATAAAGATTGAAGTATATTGTGACGAGAACAAAAACTTCAAATACGGGATACACTATGTGGTTTTGTTTGAATTTCCTCGTCTAAAATTAAGTATTATTTCAGGAAAAAAGGGGATGGATCGTGTTCTCGGTTTTAAACAAAACTTCTACTAACCGAATTCGTTCCTGAAGGTAGAATTTTATGGGTTGAGATCCGAAGTAGTCCCTTTTAACTTTGGTCTAAAATACCTTTAAAAAAGAATTGCTAGTAAGGGAGAGATCATTGACACCGAAAAGATCAGAAGAAGATGGTTTTAATAAATACTTAAAGATTATCATCTATTCAAAACTTGGAAATAAAATTTATGAGAACTTTAAAGTATCTTCGAGGTAAGGTTTTTGTAATACGCGCTAAAGAAATCCCTGGTGATGGTGTTCCTTAATTCGCTGATGAATTTGATGATGACGATTAATCTAAGAAAGGGTCTAAAGGAGACACCTGCAAATAGCCCATGGTGCGTTCCACTATGATGATGCAGACGAGTGGATACAGTTCCAGAGACTAACTTGATGATCCTTTGAAACAAAACAAGAATCCCATCGGAAGATCTTAATTTAGGCAACTACTCTACCTCAACAAAAATAAAGATTACTGATGCTAACATACCAGTATCTGATCATAGTATCAAATTCCTCACCAGGTTTTACTCCTAATTCGGGCGTTCCATGAAATAAGATATTGTGTGGATAAACGTATAATGATGTTACAGTCCGCCTCTTATCGTGGAGAAAGAACATAATGAACAGGAAAGGAAAAATACTTACCACGGTTTTCTTAAAGATGAGATGTGGGACTCAGTGTGATCTGGTATCTTTAAGAAAACCAGAGGCTCCGCAATCAGGGGTGGTCTATCCTTAGTGTGCTGGATGAACTTGTGAAGGCTGTTGGACAAGCAATGGGAAATAATTAAGAAAAGTTTGTGTAAAAAATTAAAGTGAGATTGATGAATCCTCAAGGAGTGTCGGGGGTTAATACGACTAATTGTCTTTTCTTGAACATTCAAGGGCCAAGCCAAAAGGCCGAAAGAGATTGGTTAAGGAGTTTGTTTAAAAAATAAAGTGAATTTTTTTGGCTCTTCAGAAACAAAAATGAGAATATGAAACCTAGTGTGTGTCAAGGCTTGTTTGGGGAAATTATACATGTTTGATTACTCTCATAGCGATTCTGTGGGCAATACGGGAGGAATTCTTTGCATTTAGGGATCTAAATTTCTTTCTAAAAGATAATGTTACTGTTCGGATTTTTTTCCTTATTATTCTGGGACTTGGTTGAATTTCTGCTGTTAAGATCTTGATGGTATTCGGTTAAGCTCACACGACTTGAGAGACAAAAAGAAAATATGGATTATATGGAGTAATATTATTAATAGATGGACGTGATGTGCTAATAATGGGAGGATTTCAATGAAGTTAGACGGAAAACTGTAGAAGATTTGGATCTGTTTTTAATGTCAAGTGCTGATCATGTTCAACACTATTAATTGCAAAAGCGGGGGGGCCTTGAGGAGATCTCCGCAGGGAGGTAGTTCGTTTACATGTGTCACAATCCGCTACTATAGATGAGTAAACTTGACATGGTTTTCTTATTTCTGAAAATTTATTTAATTCAAATCCGGAACATAAGTGCTACTTCTTTATAGATTCCTTATCGGATCATCGCCCTATCTTCTTCGTGAATCCAATCATGACCAACGGTCCCCGATCCCGTAAAGGTAATTACAACCATTGGACGTAATTGCTGTTTTTAATAAGTTTTTGTCATTGACACATGGAATTCTGCTCCTGTTGAAACGAAAATGCTAATGAGGAACGTGATGCAAAAGTTTAAATTTCTTAAATGGTAAAATTCGTGGAGTGGCTTAAAAATCTATACAAGCATGAATGGAGGTTCTTGGTATTCTTAAAAGAAGAGCTTAACAACAAATAGATGCTGATATTGACAAGGTCATAGCTTCTGATATCATTAATAATAGAAGAATGAGTTATTAAAACCTATCAATACCTTGATAAAATCATGTGAATGGATTTTGGCTCAAAAGGCTAAGGTTAAATGGGCGAATGAGGGATGAGAACTCTCCGATATTTTCAGGGATCTTGAATAAAAAAAAAGAAGTCAATCTAACATTCGGTATTATGGATGATGGTAAGTGGCAAGATAATCCGCAAAGTTATTAAATCTAGAATTTTTTCTTCATTTTCGAAAAGATTTGAAAAACCTTTCTGGCAAATCAATTTCTTATTGATATGAATAATCCTAAGACTATTTCTATCTGTCACAAACTGAATTAGAAGGTGCGGTGTCTAAAGAGGAAGTAAAGAAAGGCGGTGTTGGGATTGTGGTTTCCGACTAATTCTCTGGACCGAAAGGATTTTCGTTCTGGCTTTTATAAGAACATTGTTGTGTGACATTATTGTAAGAATGAGTGTTTGCTGGCTTAATTATTTCTTACCTTACAGTGACATTCCAAGGATTAATGTGCCTTTATTCATAGCCTTAATCCCGAAAGTTCATGACGCTAATTGGGTTAGAAAGACTTTAGACCAATTAAGACTGTATTGGAAGCATTTACAATATCATAGCTAAGATCTTGTCCATCGTCTTGTGTGGAGTTTTGGGTGAAAATTGTTAATGGAAGTTCAATCCCATTTATTTCAGATATACAAATCTTAGAACGGTCATTCATTCTAATGAGTTCATTCAATGGTGTAAGTCCAGAAAAAGCAACCTTAACTACAAGGTTATTTCGAAAGCCTTATGATTCGGTTCGTTGGGATTTCTCTTGGATGATGTTCTAAAAAAAAGTTCTGTTTGCATAAGTGTCCGCGATTGATCAAAAGTGTTTAAGATCCTCTGAGGGGTTTCCATCATCATAAAACGGGAGTCCTAAGGAAGAATTTCAATTCTTCAAAGGGCTTAAGCAAGTTGACACCTTTATCCCCGTTCCTTTTTATTTTTAATTATGTGAATAGCCTGTTCATTTATCATTTCAAAGTGTTGTGGACTCGGTTTTATTCTAAAGAATTCAACTAAGTCCTTGTTGGTGAATCTTTCTACATGATGTTCTATGCGGACCGATGCGTGTTTTTGTGGGTCAATTGTGGTGATGATAATATTAATCCTGTTCAGGTGTTTGTATGCTTCTTTCGAGCTTATCGGGATTACGAATCAATATGGCTAAAAGCAATATTATGGGGGTTAATGTTGGAAGATAGAAATATCAAAGTAGCGGCTTCAAAACTTCGTAGTCTAATCTTAATACGCCGTTTACTTACTTAGGTACAAAAGTGGGAGGCCACAGTCCCGTGTACAAGCTTGGACGAATTATTGATAAGAGTGAAATCTCGCTTATCCAATTGGAAACTTAAAGTCCCTTTCAATGGAGGTAGGCTTACTTTCCATTAAATCGGTCTTAAGGTTCAGATACCGATATTTCACATGTTTATCTTTAAAGTCCCCTGTTAACGGTGCTTCGTTCGCTGAATCTATCCGATGCCATTTATTAATTGGGAACATAGAGCTCAAAAGTAACAAATCTTCTTGGGTTTAAATGGAATAGTGTGTTGTGCGGCGCAAAGAAAAAGGTGGACTTGGAGTTTTCAAGCCTTTTTTGCTCTTAACCAGAGCCATATTATGAAATGGTCAGGTGATTTATTCCCAAAAAGAATCTTAATGGACTCAGTAAATAAGTCTAAATACGTAGTTGATGGTGATGTAAATAAAGTCTCTAAGATTCTACAGGTCCTGCTGGAGAGATATTAATATAATGAAGTCAGAAGTTGAAAGTATCAAGGTATTAACAAGCGTGATTTTAAGGTAGAATAACGTGGTCATATGGCGAACTACAAAATCTGGACGATATTTGGATTGGCAGCAAGCCTTGAAGCTCTTATTACCCGTATTTATGCTCTTGATAATAATAAAGATGCTTCAATCTGTATGAAGCTTAATGACCCAGCCTTGGGATAATAACTCCGCGAATCATTAGAGGAAGGAATCGAGCAGTCTCATTTCAAGAAGCTTACGGACTTGCTCATTCCGATCGTGCTTTAGTCCCGTACCTGATAGATGGTTCTGGCTTTAGAGGATCGGTGGAGTTTTCTGTCGCTTCTATTCGAGATTTATTGATGATAACGTCTCTTTACGTTATTTCTAAAACACAATTGATGAAAAAGTGACCCACCGATTAAGGTGAATAATCTAGCTTGGAAAATCAAATTGGAAGCGCTTCCTACGATGATTCAATATTTCTCTTAGAGGAAATTGAGATCGATTCTATCCTTGTGCCCATTTGTGATATGGGGGGTTGAATCTAACGATACAATAATTATTTTTTTAGTGTTTTGTTTAGTCAGAACAAATTGCGTCGCAAAAATTTGTTCTTGGTGGGAATATCGAAATATTCGACGTAAACTCCTCACCTGAAAGGATCAACTGTATATCTTGTATTTGTGTGTAGTAGCTAGATCTTGGTGATCTTTATAAGTATAGTTAGATCGTGGTGATCTTACCAAGTTGTGTTAGATAGTTGTGATATAAGTAGTGTGGTGAACCTTCAAAGGCGATTATTTTTGATGATGTTGTTTCCATATCTTTTTATTGGTGTAAGTCTAGATGTAAAGCATCGTTCAGTTGGGATGATTGGCTTAAAAACCCTTCTTTGATTTCTCTGTAATTCGCTTCTTGCTAGTTTCTTAATAAAATCCGCTGTTCAAAAAAAAATCATATCATTAATAACTGGTGTTAGCAAAGTCTTAAGTACAAATTAGTTTTTTTTTTTAATTTAAGCTATTCTTTTATGAACAAACAAGACATGACACTAAAAAAAAAGTGCCATTTGTTTTTTTAAGTCTCACTTTATAAATCGTGAACTTTATTCACATTTATAAGTTTGGGTTTTAGCCGTATAATAGTAACGTACTTTCTCAAATGTCCCGTTTTGGTATGTGAACTTGTTTTTGTTCCACTTAATGTAACGAACTTTCAAGTTTTGTGTTAATTTGCACCAACCTTGACTGACAACCGGGAAAAAAGTTATAAAACCGGAAAAAAGCCTACGTGGCATATACTTTCTCCAATGTTCTGTTTTGGTACGTGAACTTTTTTTTAATGTTCCGTTTTGGTACGTGAACTTTTTTATACACACGTTTTTATACACATTTTTATACACTTTTTTATACACGTTTTTATATATATTTGTATAAACGATTTTATGCACACATTTTTACACATATATTTTTATACACATATTTTTATACACATTTTTATACAAATATTTGTACACATACTATTATACACATGTATAAAAACGTGTGCATAAAAACGTGTATAAAAATGTGTATAAAATGTGTGTATAAAAACTTGTATAAAATGTGTATAAAATGTATATATAAAATGTGTATAAAAATGTGTGTACAATAACGTGTATACAAATGTGTATGAAAACGTGTATAAAAATATGTGTATAAAAATGTGTATAAAAACGTGTGTAAAAATATGTGTATAAAAATATGTGTTAAAAAATATGTGTATATAAACGTGTATAAGTATGTGTATAAAAAATGTGTATAAAAATGTGTATAAAAATGCGTGTAAAAATGTATGTATAAAATGTGTGTATAAAAACGTGTATAAAAATGTGTATAAAAATATGTGTATAAAAATGTATATAAAAATATGTATAAAAATATGTGTATAAAAACGTGTATAAAAACGTGTGTAAAAATATGTGTATAAAAATATGTGT
>BQNB010110724.1:0-22496 GCA_026074375.1 Tanacetum coccineum | reverse complement strand
TAATATAAAAAGAAAAGAGTCAGTTTTGATGGATTGAAATAAATTTATGTTTATGATTATATTCACATTTAAGTTATAAAACGTACTAGGTAAGTTTGTGTTATATTAATAATAATAAAAATAAAAAATAAAAAATAAATATATTATTTCTAGTAAAAATAGGAAAGTACGCCGCACTTCTATGAAGTGCGCCGCACTTTGAGGCTGTTTTACATATAAAACTTGTTAAACAAGATTTCTAACTCTATAAAAACACACACACAATAAGAAACCGCCGGGTTTTGTAAAAAAATTGAAGAAAAATTTCAAAAGATCAATCCATCAAGTTTTTAATCATGCCTAGGGTATGTTAATTTCATCCTTAAACTTATTTCTTATCAATTTATTCAATTTCTTCTTCATTGGGGTTGTTAATAATTAGATTAGGGGAAATTGAAATTCATGCTTATTTTGTATAATTGACCCATAGAATCATGTTAATTAAGAGTTATTTATCAAATGCATGCTAAAATTGTTGTAAATCTGAAAAGTGCTGTTCATCATTATGAATTTGTTTTAAAATTAAATGTTGAAAATCATAAGAAAATAAGAATTTGTTTTATCCAACCCAGGCAGTGCGCCGGTTTTAGGACAAATCCGCCACACTTAGCCATTTTTCCAGGAAGTACGCCGCACTTCTATAAAGTGCGCCACACTTATAAGACCAGAAGCTCACAGAACCTTTAAAAACTTATCAAATACCCATTCATTAACGCTGATTATTTTTTAACATCACCATATACTTTATTGTTGATTGTTTTTTATGTGTAGACTATGGGAACACACGATGATGAAGCCAGTTCATCAAGAACCAAACGCTCTAGACAACATGAAACCGTGGAAGAAGTATTGCTCCCACAAGTTCACCATGAATTTTTGGAATGGGATGGTTGCAACAGGGATGCAAAGTTAAGGTATAACACCAAATTAGCACACTTACTCCCTTGACAAATCTACTCCCGATGTGTCGTGAATTGGGATGTACTAAATAGAATGGGGTGTGATAATGAAATTGATAAAATTTTGAGGATTAATTTGTGTGAGGCTGGAACTAATGAAGAAATATTCACTTTTGTGGCGTGGATTAGAGCTTTCAACATCAATGAACCAATTTATTCAGAGTTTTGAATGAGTTCTATTCAGCTTATGAATTTGATGAAGTTTATGCAGATGATGAGTTGAAAACCAAGAAGATTATCAAGTTTAGACTTGGTGGCCGTGCTCATAGTTTGACTTTGTTGAAATTTGCTCATAGATTCGAGTTATATCATGCTAAGGAGCTTGATGAGGAAGGTTTTGATGTTTATTTTCAAGGAGGTTTGCATAGTGATAAGCATTTTAATGCTCAAGAGTATTGGTTAAGCATTAGTCGAGAGGAGAACTTAAGTTTATCTAGGAGTCTTGCCTCTACTATCAGGAACCAAGTTTTGAGGGTGTTGCACAAGATGACCACTTATGGCTTGTGTCAAAGGACAACTGGGTATGATAAAATACAAAAAATAATTTGTGGCTATTGAGTATGTTTGATGCTAGACACCAAAATAGGTACGCAAATGTTGCTTGGTTGATTGCGAGATGGATGAAAAGAAAAGGAGCTAGTACTCAGAGAGAGAGAGTTTGATTTGTTACGAATAGTTTATCACGAAGCTTGCTAGGAAGGCAAAGGTGTTGAGTGATAAGGTGATAAGGAGTTTGAGTGCTCTAATTTACTATAGAGATTTGGATTCTACTACGCTGAGAAAGTTGATCGACTCTGAGGGTAGACTGATTCCTACGGATCCATAGCCGGATGTACCTAGAGTTGCTATCCCGAGAGCCTAGAGAGCATCAATGTAGGACTTGTACGAGAGGATGGGTAGTATGGAGATACGTTAGGGAGCAATAGAGAGGATGGTATTAGGCAGTCGTATAAGTAGGATAGGAATGCTGGAGTATTCGAGCACATGGCTGAGGTTTACACTGTTCCACTGCATGGAGCTTACAGCCCACCTAGGTATGCTCAACCGCAGTATGATCAATATTACCAGCAGTACCCATCGCAGCAGCAACATGATGATGACTAGGGTCGAGATGATACTAGTTGGTTTCGTGACCGCGTGTCGGGTCATGCATGTTTTTAAAAAACAATTTCCTTAAAAATAATATTATAATCATTATTATTACTACTATGGTGTGTAAAATGCCTCTGTTAGCATTCAAAACAATATTATCATACTTTTCTGCTATTAATTAATTAGGAATATTATTATTATTATTTGTGTGTGCTATGCAGTATTTATATTTGTAAGAGGAAAAAAAATAAAAAGAAGGACGTATGATGAAATGACGCGAAGCAAAGATTCAAGTAATCCATCATCAATTGGGGAGTATTACTTTACTTTCCCACTTTATATTTCTATATAATATTTCACATTAGGGACAATGTTCATATTAAGTATGGGGGAGAGATAAACTAGAAAAAATAAAGCACTTATCTTAAAAGATTTTGTAAAAAAAATTAAGAATTTTTGAAAATTAACTTTTTAGTGATCACATACAAGCAATCTGACTCTGGATTGATAACATTACTAGCATATTTATATCACCCAGAAAAATTATGAGAATTAGATCTTAAGAATTCGGGTATCCATCTTTGATACCTACGATAATTTTATCTTTAGCTTTCTCGAGTTAAGGTTTGAATGCAATTGCAAGTATCTCATCCATCGTTACGGCTATGTATTTGTAGTTTGTCGCCTTTTCTGGAGCATTGGTATCGATTTAAAATTATATGAGTGTGCCAGTGATTTGTTAATTCTAGAACTTGTGCCTGAAATCTTTATGAGACCGTAGTAGGAACACGTTCGCATGTTATAAACATTTTACTGATTAAGAGGTGATAAAAATATAAATATAAGTATACAATAATTTTGTTTAATTTTTTTTTTATTAAATTATTTGAAATTTTAATCGTAAGAATTGAAGAGGATAAATGTTGGTATCGCTGTTATAATGAAGTGCGAAGGTTGCAAACTTCTAAGTTCATTTGAAGTAGTGTGCTTATCCTAAGTATGGAGGAAAGCAAGTTTCCCCCAGGTGAAAGTGAAATAAGGCAAAATATGTCTGAATAAAAAAAAGTAAGTGATGAATTGAAAGAAATGTTTGTTATATTTACGGATAAAATAGATTATGATTTTATTATAAACCTTTTTAGCAAATACAAAAATAATATCACAAAATAAATTACCTCTTTTGATGTTTATGTCTGGTGCTTACGCCATGTTAGTAAAGCTTAGTTTCCTGTACAAGCCTATGGTAATTTGAACATTTCATTACTGCGCGTATGAGTGACTTCCGTTTACTATCCATTTCACTAGATTAAGCGAGTGTAAAGATAATCTTAACTATAAAATTTGTGAGTTGCTTTGTCGCGTTATCTATGCTTGTGATCATTAATTTGCTTTTATTAAAACAAAATACGTTCGCTTTGATTGCTTGAGGGCAAGCAATAAGCTAAGTATGTGAGGATTTGATAACGCTCAAAATATACATAAAATATCCCTTGAAAACATGTGGAAAAAATATATTAATACATGAAATATTGCATATTTGGTTGTTTGTTTGTATAATAATTGTTTCAGGATCGAGAATGACAAAAAGGACTAAAAGTGCAAAGATATTCCGTTAAATACGCTAACGGTTGTCAATGGAAGGATCTAGATATGAAGAATTAATGAAAAGAGCCAAAGTGCGGCGCACTTCTATGAGGTGGTTTTCCAAGCGGGTTAAATGCACTTTAATTAATTGACCAAGTGCGGCGCACAATTTTATTTATGCGGCGCACTTCTCCTGCAGTTACTCTCAAATCATAAATGATTGCAATGATTGTGCAACTCTTCACTCCTTAAATTTTAGCAACTGATGCACCATCATCAAGTATAAATAGAGCACGATTTTGGAGGAGAAAGGCATCCTATTCTTCATAATCATCTCTCAAATAATCTCTAAGTTACTAAGGAGTTTTCTTACCAAAGTTATAAGGAAGTTCTTGGGAAAGGTTGAAGTATTCTTTGAATCTTCATAATTTCCAGGTTATAGTCATACTGGAGGAAGAAACTCAGGCCAAATGTGGTGGAGAAGAAGTATTACTAGTTGTAATTCCGGTTAAACTAGTGTTTGGATCAAGAAAGTTCTTGTAATAAGCCATATCATTTGCTTGTGGAATCGGTATAAACGCGTTATCCTTATTGAATATAATGTTTTCTGAATCTATGATGCTTGTTATGTGTTTGGTTGCTATGAATATGTAGTAGTCATTTATATTTATTTGGGCTAATATGGATAATGATATAAACAAGCCTTAATATTTTTCTTATGAATGTGATAATGATGAATTCGATGTTCAATTATCCGGTTACTTGTTCTATGTTTGATTATTCATACTTTATAGATATAGGTCGAAAGATTCCACCAATATGTCTACATTTCGCATTGTTTGTCTATGGCAATTCGGTATTAGTCTTGTGATAATTTACCAATTAAATGTTTATCAAACCGGATAAGAAAATGTTTAACACTTAATCATATGTCTAACAAACTTAAGGTATTTTATCATCATCACTTTCATACTTGAATCAATCTTAAAGCATTTTATATATTAAAGATTAAAGGCCGAAAGGATTCTATAATATATGAAATAGATAATTATTTGAATGATTACCCATCCATTCATACTTTTATGCTTAAATTCACGCTTGCTTGATTATATGCTTGTTCATTACCATTATTCCTAGTCCAAATAAATATCATTTTAATATCTTGAATTAAACCTTTATCTTTAGATCGTGACAGTCTATAAGATAACCTTTTTCGTAAAACATCCCGACTTTACTTAGAAAAACCAATCCCGTGGAACAACCTGGTCTTACCAAAAAAGATTATATTACATACGTGGGTTATACTTTGACCCATGTGTTTTCGTTTAATTAATCAGCATTTTCAGACTTATAAATTTAAAGCTTTCGAAACACATCAAAAG
Source organism: Tanacetum coccineum (assembly GCA_026074375.1). Lineage (NCBI taxonomy): Eukaryota > Viridiplantae > Streptophyta > Magnoliopsida > Asterales > Asteraceae > Tanacetum > Tanacetum coccineum. Next base: position 17,440 of record BQNB010110724.1, on the reverse strand, counting down.
TTTTGGTGCCGCTGCCAGGGATTGAAATTATTCTTAGTTAAGTCATTGCTGTTTTACAAATCAAATTTTCAAAATTGACGTACAATTTTCTGGCAAACTAACCCAAGAAATTCATTTTTCTCAGAAAGTGCGCCGCACATTTCTTTCGTGCGCATGTTTTTCTGCAAATTCAGAAAGTACGCCGCACTTATACCAAGTACGCCACACTTCCTGCAATTTTTACAAACAGTTGCAGTTTTTAAGAAGAAAGAACCCAAACCCAAAACCTTTTTAAAACTGTAAACTCAATACTAAAACATGTGGATCTTTTTCCTTAAGTGCTTATTTGTTGAATTCTTGTATTCGAGTAATTTATATTCTAAAATCTAAAGAACAAAAAAATATTACCTTATGTCTCTCTTTATAAGTGCTTATGAAGACTATTACCGACGGTATCATTTCTACACAATCGCATTTCCCTAGACGTCTATGCCAATTTAATATCTTATGGCTAGTTTTCTAAAGCCTAACGTGCACATTCATCACAAGAAGCAACAGTAAAAGGATCTACAATCCAACTTTCATGCAATCATAAGCAAATACAAAGGAGGGTTTAGCCTAACATGTTATAAAGGAAGCAAAAACATAAATCAATCAAACAATACATAGACATATTGAATGATTAAAGATAGATAATCTTACTTGATTAAAACAAGGAATAAGGTCAATTACAATAGGGTTTTGAGGCCCTAAAGTTGGCCTAAAAGCTGACAAAATACTTAGGGTTGCTCCCAAAAGTTATACAAAGTTACACACTTAAAATCGTAAATTCAGCTTAATATATATAGAGAAATCGTTGCGGCGGCAGGTCTGATTTGAGTCGGTTACGTCCTAACGCCGTCGTCAATTTCCTGACGCCGTCACTAGATATATTGCGACGGAGTCGCTTTATGCTTGCGGCACCGTCTCTACGCACTGTTTGCACAATTCTTCAAGAGAATTGGTGTAGGTCCGTAGTCTTGTCTGTTTCTTCTTCAAATGAGCCCAAGTCACGTGTATTTCCTCCAAATGTCATCCAAGTGCTAAAAACCTAAAAACAAAGAATTAAGCACATAATATGGGTATATTTACATGATTTAAGGGGTTTAATGACCCCGAAATAGTGTATAAAATAACACCTCATCAAATACTCCTACACTTAAGATTTGCTTGTCCTCAAGCAAATGGGCTATTATACCTAGACAATAGCAATTTTAGGGGAATTTAACCTATTCTTTAAAAGCAGTTTACAACACAACATTCTAGACCTCGTAATTAAAAGCACGAAAAGCATATACTAGCACCTCACATAAGTGTTTAGGATTCTCTCTTTCACTCGGGTGTATAATAAATTATAACAACTAAACGGAAAATTAAAACTCATTACTTGTCATAGCATATAAATTATCATAGGCTTGGTAAAGGATTAAACCTCCACCGCTGGGCACAAGTATTAATCATTACTATCAAAGAGGTCTTTTAAAGGGTTGTGGGGTGTAGGTGTAAGATAACATTAACAAAAATGGAAACGGATAGGATACATTTGGGGAGTGACTTTTGGGTGAATTTGGAGTGGAAGGGTTAGCTAATTATTTATACGAATACACATTGGTTGGGTTGCTAAGCCAAGAACTCGGACAAGATATACAAACTCTACACAACTCTACATCAGTCTCTTTCTTTTTCTTTTCTTGACTTTTTTTGTACACTTTTACCCTGCCATTGCTTAAACATATAATACATCATAGGGGTTTATAGAGACACCCCTACACTTGAACTTTTACATACTCGATATATACAATCTAACTAATGACCCGAATTGAGGCAGATCAAAATAACATGGAGATTATTTGACAAACATATGGGGGTATTGACTTAACTTCTTCCCCATTCTTCTGCGAAATAAATACTACCATGAATCTCAATCAGCTCTATTGGGGGTAATAAATTACTTCTTCCCTAATTCTTCACAAGATGAATACTACCATGAATCCTAATCGTCCCAAAACTGTATTTACAAGGATAAGGACTTAGCAACCGTGTACTCAATAATTAACTTGGGTTAAAACAATAATGTACTGAAGGTGAGTACATACAAGGTAGGCTAAGACGATTTGGGTGTAACGATTGGTTTAAGGGTTAACAATGCTCTTTGTTAATAGTCCGGCTTAACCAGAAAATTATGAGAATCATGAAAAAGGATAGGCTCAGAGGGTTGTACTAGGGGTATCCTATACTAAAAATGAGTGCATGGCAAGGGTGTGGGGTAATTACATAGTCGATGTGACCATAATAACAATTACATGTTTAAAACATAGGTTAATCCTAGTGCCTCTTTTCTAGCAAATCCTAATACTTACTATGCGGTCTCGGAATGCATCACAAAAACAAGTTTTAGAATTTAATATACTACCGGTACACTCATATAGTTTAATACCGATACCAATGCTCCAGAAAAGGCGACAAAGACCATACGTACACATCCGTAATGATGAAATAGACACATATGACTGCATTTGAACCTTAACTCGAGAAAGCTAAAGGTATAAACTATCTTGGGTATTGAAAATAGATAACCGAATTCCTAAAGGATTAAAGGCGAACCTCACATTTTTGAGGTGGAATTTTGAGGGTTTTTATGCTATTCATATACATTCCTATCCATGAGACACTATTAATACTCGGTTTTCGTCAGTATGTGTTATAAAAAAATTTAAATTTGGGTCAAAATTACCTTTTACGCTATGTTTTGATATATTACCCATCATTTTAAGGAACAAGCAAATGGAAAATGAAGGAATAATTTCTAAGGCTTATTCCCCCTACACTTAAGTTGAACATTGTCCCCAATGTTTTATAGAAGTACCCGTTTAAAATAATAAAGGGAAAAGAAAACAAGTAAAAGAAACTAGTACTCCCATGGTTTGCTCAATAATGGAGAAGAAACATGCGATAACTGGTTAAATCGTCCTCCAAGAATCGTCCAATGAAACTTCCTAAGAACTTCCAAGCTTCTTCTCATCAAATATAACCTTGTAATCCAAAGACAAAGCCAATTACACCAGCATAAAATCGGCAGGATTAGATATAAACAAACGAGAAGTTCTTTAGGGTTGAGACTCTATGAAGCAGTAAAGATAGATGAGAGTAATTAAGTAATCATAGATTTCTTGCAGGTTTATAAAAGAATTACAATTTAAAGATGATTTTGGCAAACTATTTTATCGAAAAGACTTGAAATTTTAAATTTTCTTTTGTAGCTGGGTTTTTTTCTACTTGTTTTTTTTTTTTTTTTCTTTTTTTTCTCTGACGACCCCGTCAGGATAGAATCCTGACGCCATCTGCCATCTTCTGAGAGAATATTTATTTTTTGTTTTGTTTGAAAAATTTTCTGCATGCGATTATATAAGTTATTTCCTGTATGAATTACTACATGAAACCTGAGATTATTCAATACAATCATATGACTCGAAACTGACGCGAATTAATCTGAACAATTTATTTAATATGTTTGAATTGGTTCTTAAAAACTGGATATTTCCCCTACACTTATTTTGTTGCAAAATACCTTTGACTGCAATTAAGACGAGTTTAAAAACAAAGCAAAGCATGATCCTAAAATGATGAATTCAAACATAAAAGAAATAAACAATAAAGAAATAATACACATGACACTCTAGTAATAAGGCTGCTAAAAATAAACATTGGATTGACTCCCAAGAAGCGCTTTTCTTTATTTATAAGTCTTGTAGCTAGACTCAAAGTCACACATTCTTACGTGACTTCTCCTTCGTCAGCAATTCCAGTCATATATTCGGGTCCAAGCTCTAAACATTCTTTGTAGAACCCTAATATTTTGCTCATCACATATTCCACCCCTCTTCTTTTGTTCTCCTCATTTCTAAAGTAGACTGACTTAGTGTGCACTCTTTCTATATCTGATAGTGAGTCGTATTGTTCTATCTTATGAGGCAACTTATATAGCAAATCTCATTGGTCCCATTTGTGAACCTTATTACATCTTTTGGTGGGTCATGAGTCATGTTGGATATTTCAACAAAGGGCCTCCCTAGTACTACTTGTGACAACCTAGGGTCTATGATTGAACTAATATCCTCAATGATCATGAAGTCTATGATGTAAGTGAAGTTTCTTACAAAAATGTGCATACCCTTAATCCTTCCTATGAAATTATTCACTCCTCCATTTATGTTTTCCCTAGGGTTCAAAGTTTTCCTCTCATGATCCAGTATACAGCATTCAGGTCATTACATTCACGGGCGAGTTATGATCATGTAGGCTTCAATCTAACGTGTTACATGTCTAATGTTGCACGGATACTTTAAGATTTGATGGACATACCCTCTGTATGAGTGTGTTGGTTTCACATAAATATTGAAGGATTTGATCGCACTTTAGATACTTATGATATGCGAACTCGCTATTGGTTCTGGGAATACGTCACAATAACCCACTCTAGACTCTCCTACCCTACGTTGCTACCTATTTCGGGTTCTCTATGTGCGAATCATCATCCGCTTACTTAATTCAATAAAATTCTATTCACCATCATCCGCCCTTTGTTGTACAAAACATCTGTGTTGGATGACTGGGGGACAAAGCCGAGCGATTCTGAAGAATGTTTGAGTTTATGGAAACTTTTTGGTGATGAATGAAACCGACCGGATCATGTAGTGGGAAGGGATTGTGTTTATGTTTTCGGGTCCCCCCGTCCTTCTCTACTTGCTCCCTCTTACTTTTGGCTGTGTCGTTACGGGGGTTACTTTGATAGAATGCGGAAAGGTGTTGATCAAACCTGTAGATTTAGGTTGAGCGGTGGGGGGTCTTCTGTGTAGGGGTTATAAAGAAATAGCAACAAAACTGGAGTGGTAGAGTTAACATTCAGTTTCAGATTCTTAACCGTGTCGCTAGGAAGTGCTCCAACTATTTGATCGGTGATGTCCTTCAATACCGTGTCGATTTTATCGGTCATATCACTTTGTTGTCGTTTGAAATCGGCTTCAAACTTGGACAATCTAGCATCTTGAGATGCCATGAAGTTGGACACCAATCCTTCAAGATTTGATTGATTGTTAAAACTTTGAGGATTTCTTACAAAACTTTCTGAGAATTTGTGCCCGGCAAGGGGTTTCAGAACCTTAATATCTAGGTATTTTGTGATCTTCTTGAATTTTCTTATCCTGCTTCCCTCCTCAATTATCTTTTCTTTTAATCTCCTTATGACTTCCGAAGAGAGTTGCATGAAATCGTCCATAATCACTCTTATATATTCTTTGAGCTGCTTGACTCTTTCTTTCTGATCGAGGATGAAGTTCATCACAATGTGCTCAAAATCTTCTTGACGTGATGGTTCTGGAGGTATTTGATACATTTCGTTGCTTTCCATTCTAAATACGCCTTTGCTTCTTCCCATTAGCGAGATCGCATTCTTTATAAGTGCATCAACTTTATATTTCATGACCCCTAGTAATTGCTCAATGTCGGGATTTTTATAGTCAAGGCTCCCTTCCTCTGGGATGACGGGGTCGTTCCAGAGTTCATCCTCGTATTGGGCTAACTTCTCGATAGTGGACCAAGCCTTTTCTGCGCTTAATTTCCTTAATAGAACTTCGGCTGCGTAGTCCAAAGTTCTCTTCAGAGTTTGGTCGATATGGTCATAGAAGATTTAGACTTGGAGCCAAAGGTCGATGCCATGATGAGGGATTTTTGGAGTAAGTATTTGAAACGAGTCCATGATGAGGGACTTTTTGGAGTAAGTTATTGGAACATGAGGATATCGTAGCGAATTTTTGCAGTCCTTCCCAGTAGAAAGAATTGAGCAAGGAAACAAGTAGTAAGATCCTCCTATGTGGTGATGGATCCTGTTGGAAGACGTTCAAGCCAATTGCTATCTTGATCGCGTAGGTGAAATTGAAATAAACGTAGGCGCGTTCTTTCCCTATTTACACCGTCAAGGTCAAGTGAGTCTACAAGTTTTAAGAAATACTTGAGGTGTTGGTTTGGATCCTCGGACCGAAGTTCATGGAATGAGTATCCGTTTTGCACTAACCGGATGGTATCAGATCGAAGAGGTACCACATTGTTCCCTACGGGGAGCTCAATGGTATTCCTGTAGCCCTCGTGGCTAGGTTTGGAGTAATCTCCAAGGGTACGGACAGGATTCGCGTCTCCCATGGTGGTTGACGAGAATGGATTACGAAACAAATAACACAAAGAAAAGATAGACTACAAGAAAGCTAATACACGGATATAAAATTCGCACTTGAAAGGATTCAAGTGAGTAGAACTAAGCTAAACTAAGTTCGGAACCTAACTATTCCCTACGCAGCGGTGCCAAAAACTTGATGTGTGGTAGTCATAGGACTTCTACACGAAGTTTTACAACTCCTTAGGAAGTGTACCTAATCGTTGTAGCGTAGTATAGGCAAGACTCGGGGGTTGTTATCGTTCTCTAGGGGAATAGGTTGGGAAGGCTCGAAAAAAGCTTAACCGAGATCTACGGGATTGAAAGAAGATTATTTTTGTATTTTTTATATTTTATAGAAAGCAGTAAAATCAATGGTTTGAGAGGTTGGTTAATTAACTAATTAATTAAACTAAATATAATCTATACTACTGGTGATAACTTTATGATAAGATAGTGTATTTACTTAATCATGCATTACTCATTAGATTGCTTCTACTAATCTTATTGCCTTGTCACACTCGTGATGATATGTGTAAGTATTTCCTAAGTCATGAACGAATTACACGAACCCGCCATCTATTTAGTATTCCGTTAAGGCAACACACAAGTAAGGTAGTATGAAGACTATTACAAGGCCCCTAAGAGTATATTAAATGCAATTAAAATATCTTAAGAGGGATCAACCATATTAGGGGTAAGGTAGTATGAAGACTGTTACCGATGGTATCCTTTCTACACACTCGCGTTTCCCTAGATGTATATGCCAATTTAATATGTTGTGGGTAGTTTTCTAAAGCCTAACACACACATTCATCACAAGAAGCAACAGTAAAAGGATCTACAATCTAACTTTCATGCAATCATAAGCAAATACAAAGGAGGGTTTAGCCTAACATGTTATAAAGGAAGCAAGAACATAAATTAATCACACAACACATAGACATATTGAATGATTTAAGATAGATAATCTTACTTGATTAAAACATATATTAAGGTAAGTTACAATAGGGTTTTGAGGCATTAAAGTCAGCCTAAAAGCTGACGAAATACTTAGGGTTTGGCTCCAAAAAGTTGTATAAAGTTACACACTTAAAACCCTAAATTCGGCTTAATATATATAGAGAAATTGTCGCGACGGCGTCCAGTTATGGTCGTGAAGCCGTCACGAGATAGAATCTTCTAGGTCTGATTTGAGACGGTTACGGCCTGACGTCGTCGTCAATTTCCTGATGCCGTCGCTAGATAGATTGCGACAGCGTCGCTTTATGCTTGCGACGCCGTCTCCACGCACTGTTTGCACAATTCTTCAAGAGATTTGGTCTAGGTCTGTAGTCTTGTCCGTTTCTTCTCCAAATGAGCCCAAGTCACGTGTATTTCTTCCAAATACCATCCAAGTGCTAAAAACCTAAAAACAAATGATTAAGCACATAATATGGGCATATTTGCATGATTTAAGGGGTTAAATGACCCCAAAATATTGTATAAAATGACACCTCATCAGTAACCATTTGTTCATCTGTAAACCCAGAAGATGAACTAGTCCCAACAGAATTATTATTAGAAACATTTTTGTTTTTTAAAATTTTGACCAGATTTCTTCTTTCCAAAATCAGCTGGATATCCAATGATTTTAAAGCATCTATCTATGGTATGACCATTAAAACCACAATTCTCACAAACCAAGCCAGAACTTCCCCCTTGTTTATTATTATTCATAGTATTAGGTCTAGAAGATCCATAACTGGTATTCTGATTACTTCTTTGAAAGTTATTTCTATTAGGCACATTATAAACAAATACAAAAGCCTGATTCCTTTAAGAGGAACCAGCAATACTACCAGTAGCAACTCTGTAAGATTCCTCACTAGAGATAGTAGCATATGCACCTCTAACATCAGGTAAAACTTCTATAGAGAGAATAGAGCTTCTAATTTGCATATAAGAATCATCTAATCCCATAAGAAATTGCACTAACTTTAACAACTGATTATGTTTCTTAAAACCTTCAGAAGCATTGCAAACACATTTAGGCAACTCAATCATAGCATCATACTGTTTCCACAAAGCATTCAACTTATGATAATAATCAGCAATAGATGAACCATTTTGCTTAAGAGTACTAATTTGATGATGTAAACCAAACATTATTAACCCATCAACTTTATCATAAGTTTCTTTTAATTCTTCCCACATATGTTTTGCTTTTTTTGAAAAAAATTTGTCCCAAGAAAAGTTCCTCAGATACTTAATTCAAGATCCAACCCAAAAAAATTGCATTAACTATATCCCACTGTTTACCAAGAACCTCATCTGTATTAGACCTTTTATAAGTTCCATCAATAAAACTAATCTTATTCTTCCCTTCTAAAGCCAAAAGCATAGCACAAGACCATACTTGATAATTTTTAGTTCCTTTAATTTTTATTGAAACAACAGTTAAAGCAGTGGTATCATTAGGATGCAAGTGTAATGGGTTACTAATATCTAATTTACTAATCAAAGTAACAATATCCTCAACATAATCATCACCATTCTTAGAATTATGAACAGACATGATGAAACCAAATAACAAACAACAACAAAAAAGTAAGAAGAAAGAAAGAAGTTTCTAGGCTTTCACACCACTCAAGGTGGCAGATCAAGGGCTGACAGACTCAATTAACAACTAAAGAAAGAAAGATAAAGAGGTGTTACAGAGCTTTAAATGATATGCGGCTAAAATCAATATCAAATCGACTATCCTCTTGATACACTTAGTCAAGAGGGCTAGCAGATTAATCAGAAACAACCCACACCCAATCACCAAGATCCACAAAAAACCCTCATTTCTTAAATTAGAGCAAATCAAACCCATAACTTTCAAGATCTAATGATTAACTACTCTCAATCACCAAGAACCAACCAGAGAGGGTAGAACCCTAAAAATCAATCAAAACCCTAATTTCTCAAAATTAGAGTTTATATAAAATAACAATTGATATGTGCAATTAAACCATATATCTAACCAAAAAACAAATTTAATTGAAAGAGGATTGATTAATTTTGAAAAAACCTCAAATTTTATGAAAGCCTAATTTTTATAAAATGATTTTAGAGCAACCTGGCTCTGATACCATGAAGAAAAACTAAATCTGATCTTTTATTAAAACACAAATCTTAATTTATATCAACAAAACAATAGAACATTGATCTCAATCAGTTAAAAATCAACAACCACAAACTCCACCACTGCTAATCAGGTATGGAGCTATTATCTAAATGATAATAGTTCTATTACAATACTCAAAATCAATAACAAAAGATCAAGATGATCTTATAGAAATTAGAGTTACAAAAAAGGGAGAGATTAAATTTTCTAGAGAAAGAGAAGAAGGATCAGAGTTAATCACACATTGGAGGTCAAAGATCCTTTTATAGGAGCTTGACCCAATCTCTACTTTCAGCTTAGCAAGAAAGGCCCTCCATCTTTAAGCAAACTTCAAACTTGGACCCAAAGCTATCTTTAAGTTTGTAACTGAAAAACACAAAATGACACAATAAGCCCTTGAACTATATGTTTACCAAATGAGACTATTATTTCAATAATATGTGATATGATTAACTTCAGGTGAAAGTTATTTGAGACATTATATGCTCTAATAATCGAAGGACATAACTTGTGGTAGTTATTGATTGTTTATTATATGTAAGTATAATAATAACTGAACGATTTAAGATTCAAAATGCAAAACAACTATTCATGTTTGAATAACATTATTTGGTTATTAAGTGCACTTTCTTTTCAAACACCAATCCTTACAAATAAATAAACATAATCACACTTCAATAAGCATAAAACTTATAAACACTCTAAGCCTACATCTATAAACAACCAAACAACATTTATTAAACTTACACAATCTCAACAATTTCACTCATCCATTCTGATATTATTCATGTTACTAAGCATTCTTGTAAGCTTTTGTTACACTTTTTCTTCCCTTCAATAACCAGACTTACCTGAATATTGGGTCATCGAAGTCCTTAGCCTATGTAATTTATCCCGTCTAACCGTTCTCTGAGGAGAAGCCACAACTTTGTGTCACCATGATAGACGGTTGTCTTCTTGTTTTGTGCTTTGATTGCTTTATTCTTCATGATGTGAACCAGTTACTATCAGTCCTGTTTTATCTGTTGTTATTGCCACATCATCAATCGATGTCTCACTTTCGGTTAATTCGGTGGGTAATAAAGATTGTACATCAATAACCAATGTTTTCTATAGCTGAACTATGATCGAATACAATCTTGTTCTTGATAAGTTGGCCATGTGATACAGAATTGATTACTTCTCGTGATTGAATCACTATGATTAAATCTGTGTCACGAAGTATGGACAAACGGTGTGCAACTATTATTGTCGTTCTTCCTACTGACGCTTGAGTCAAGGCCTCCTGATCTGTTTTTTCTAAATGCGAACCTAATGAACTCGTGGCTTCATCTAAAAGCAAGATTTATAGGTCTCTTAGCAGGGCTCTGGCAATGGTAATCCGTTGCTTTTGTCCTCCAGACATTTGTGTTCCTAATTCTTACCACCTGAAGGAAGTAGAGCAGAGGATAAGCTATTTAATTCTTAAGTGTGGACTTGTGATGTAATTATCGTCACCCAAGATCTAATATTCATACAACTTTTATGTCGTATACAATGGTGATGATTGTGAAGACCTTATTTATACTTATTTGGATGCAATAGTATTTAGAATCAAATTAGGAATGCAAGGTTTTTCAATCACATCACAACACTATCTGTTACTTTGTAATTGTTATTTACAAAATAGGCAGGAAAGTTTTTTATATTCACATTAAACACTAATATTTGTAAAGTTACTCCCGTCTTTTCTATGACTTTTTTTATGTTTTTGACACTTATACTTTTATGTTTAATTCTTTTTTTTCACAATATAAAAACATGGGGTGATTTTTTTGCCAATTTTGGAAATATTTTGACTTTTTTAATTAAAAATAATATAAAAAACTTAAAAAAGAAAATCTAATTAAAAAAATATTGCTCAATTTAGTATGATTTGATTTTTTTGAAATACGAATTCCTCACTTGACGTTTTCTTTTACTATGTAAAACATTAGGTATGATGGCATGCCAAAGGCATCCCAAAATACACTTTCATTGTCACATCATATCCACGTCATTTTAACATACACATTCAAAACACTTTTTCACTCACAACATGTCAAAACTCATGCCAAGTTCTCCCATTTGGGCCCCACCATACCCAATTAAATCACAACACTACACACAAAACAAATAAAAAAAGAATCAAAAATTGGCGTACGCCATTTAATTCACATGCATTTGTCATGAGAAAGGTGCGGTATGGTAAGATGCATTTGGCATGCCAAATTGGGTGTCATGTCACTTTGGCACCGGTCTAAAGTGATCATACCGTTATCCTTAACTAATTAATTATTATCTACTTTAAAAATTATAATAATGACATTAAGTAAGAGTAATATGATAAACTCGATTTAGTTTCCTCATTTAAATCAGTAATGGATAATTAGTTTAAGGCAATCCGAATAAAATTTACACAATTAAATGGAGCTCAAAAATACATTTACGTACAGTGATGATAGTAAAACTTAGTTTAACTTTAATACTTGCAACCATAAAATAGTATACGTTTTTGTTGACTGTACACCTTATGATTTGACTATTTTAAATTATACTGTATTAATCTAAGAATTAAAACATCATATAAAACTTGAAGTATGTTTGGCGTATAAAGCAATAGCAATATGTCACGGGGTCATCGTTTCGACCCCGCGTGGCGTCCTTACACCGATAAGGACCAGCCATCCATCTCGCGTATAATAGAGGTTCATTGGTTTCGTCCTGCCTTGGACTCGTCAGGGAAGCGGCTCCAACTTCCGACCAGTGTAGTGCCATATCAAGTCCTCTACCCGTGGCACGTACTACACCCTTACCGTTGGGGGTACTCCAACAAGACCAACATGAATAAACCAAAAACCCTCGCATTTATGTACGCCATCCAAGCAGAACCCAACCTTTCAGAATTTGGCTAGTGACATTCTCCCACCACCATTTCATGCACGACCTCGTGCATGGTCATTCGCACCGACGAATGACATCCTTCAAATTATTTGGCTTTACTCCGGCTTCACGGATTAAAGAGACATTCGACTTTCAACTCTTTGGGTCCCAGCATGCAGCGACTACACTCCATCTTGGATTAGTCCATTACTCTTTCTGGCGACTTAAGATCCAGCGTGCAGCAACTGTCATCCACCATTTGGATTAGTCCATTACTCCTTCCGGCTTTCATCGAATGCGATATTGTGAACTTCACACAACATCATATTGACTCATCAATATCCCGGGAGATCACTCCCACCACTTTTGCGCAGCCAACAATTTTAAGAACTTTTTGGGAGAACAACTTGAACGATTCTGCTTACAACTTGAACGATTCTACTTTAGTTCGCCTCGGTTCGACCTTGCTCTGATACCACTTGTCATGGACTTGTCTCGACAAGGGTCTTCCATGCAGCACTTAGTCTCAACTAAGTCAGCCTTGCTCAAACACTCAACGATCTAGGCAACTAAGAAAGCTTTAAAGAAGGGAATACAAAAGGGGAAAAATACTTTGTATTTCTAAAAAGAACTTTACAAGAGAGAATACAAGTAAAAAATGAGATGATTTCCCTAAATGAGGATGGTCCTATTTATACTACATAAACTAGGGCTACAAATAGGCTTTATTACAAGGGCATGCATTCTACAACCTTCTACAAGAAGCTTCTAGGTCATCCATGAGCTTCCAAGGGCTTCCAAAAGCTTCCAAGACCTTCTTTCACCTTCCATAGACTTCCACTAAGTCTTCTAGTCAAGTGTAGAATAATCTAGAATCTCGGGTAACCTCATAAACTTGGGCGGGGTATGACATCAATCAACAAGAGCACGAACCTTAACACCGTTGATGGTTGATTCTACATATTGTAGGCCTTTTCCTACAACCTTTAGCACCTCCGTCTTTGCCTTGATTGCATTTAAGATCCTTATCGAACCCATGCTTCCGCCATCACTCGCGTCTTCTTCTTCATGAGCCGACATCCCGTTGAGGCTCGCTTTCTTCGGGCAATCACGAGCTCTATGAGGTCCATCACATATGAAGCATCCACCACTCTTGTAGCTTATCTTTAAGTTTTTATCCTTTCTGGTAGGAGGTTTGCGTGCAACATTGACCTTTGGTTGGGCATTCTTTTCTCCCCTACCTTTCTCTTGGTTTACCTTTCGATCTTTCGGCTTAGACGTTCATACTAAATTCAATCAAAGCCTCGGCATGAGCAATAGCCATAGAGAGATCTTGAACTCCTCGTCGTTCTAACTCCGTCTTAGCCCATCCTTGTAAACCATCAAGAAAGTAAAAGAGAGTGTCTTGGTCGGAAAGTTTCAGAATCTCCAAGACAAGTATGGTGAACTCCTTGACGTACTCCCGTATCGTCCTGGATTGCTTGAGTTTATGAAGTCGACTCTTCGCCTTATTCTTAGCATTCTCCGGATAGAATTGCTTCTTGAAATCCGCTATAAATTCAGCCCAAGTATCGATAGTAGCCGTACCTCGTTCGATATCTCCATATTGACGTCTCCACCATAACATCGCAGTATCCTTTAAATATCGGGTCGCCATCTTGATCTTGAAATCATCATCCACCACGTTGACACCTTCCAAGTATTGTTCCATCTCCCACAAGAAATCATCAACCGCCCTAGCTTCCCACTTTCCCATGAATGGTGATGGTTTAGGAACATCAATCTTCAGACCATGATTAGTGTTGCCGCCGCCACTAACCAAGGACCGCTTGCACAACGCCATATCCGCTTGCAAGCCTTCAAAGACTTGATGAAGTGTGGAGACCTATTCTCTAAACTCCTCTCGTATCTTTGTGATCTCGCCCATGAACGTATCTCTTACGCCTTAAATCTCACACATCAATTCGCCACTAAGAGTATTGAGAGCCACTCGAAAATCATCCCTCATACTCATGAAGTTAGAGTCCAAACCTTCCAAGCCCTCAACTTGGTTCTTCAACTCCGCCATGGATGTCTCAACATCCGCCACTCTCTGATCCAAACTTTCTAGAACATCCTTGGACGTTCCTCTCTTCTTGGGTTGATGACGCAAGTCATCTCGACCCCTGTTCTCGTTAATAACCGTACTTCCACTAGCAGTGTTCTTCTCGGTTTCAATCGTCATTGCTTTGAATCAACCTTGCTCTAATACCACTTGTCACGCGGTCATCGTTTCGACCCCGCATGGCATCCTTACACTGATAATGACCAGCCATCCATCCCGCGTATAATAGAGGTTCACTGGTTTCGTCCTGCCTTGGACTTATCAGGGGAACGGCCCCAACTCCTGACCAGTGTAGTCCTATATCGAGTCCTCTACTCTTGGCACGTACTACACCCTTACCATTGGGGTACTCTAACAAGACCAATAGGAATAAACCAGCAACCCTCGCATTCATGTACGCCATCCAAGCAGAACCCGGCCTTTCAGAATTTGGCTCGTAACAAATAGCTGAAAACAGCAGTTGTGATTAGTATCATTTTTTAATAAAAATGTTTGGTAACGTAGTTATAAGTGTAATTTAAATGTGTAAATTAGCTCCTAAATGTTTAAACTTCTAAATGTTATTTTGTGTGGCGTTGAAAAATGAGCATTCCGGAAAAAAATAGATTAAATTATTTGTGCTTGCCAAACGAGTATTAAAAATCACAACGCTCACCGCTCGCCGCACCTAAATGCTTCGCGTCAAACATACCCATAGACTAACGTAGTGTTTGGTATGATGTAATAAAAGTTAAAATGGAAATAGTTATTACGATTGAATAAAAAAATCTTATTTGTTTACAATTATACAATGTAATGATTCATTACAAGTAATGACTCATTACACCGAAAACCACCATTTTCACTCCTCATGAGTTCCCTCCTTTTTTTCATTACGTCTTGTAATGTAATCAAAATTACAAAAAACTCCACCATTAACTAACTACATTAAATAAATATCTTATCAAGAATGGACATTTTAGTCTTTTACTTATCGATTGCATTCCGTCCTATCTTACCAAACAAACATCATTTATTTCATTACGTCATTTATTCCATTCATTGATATTTCATTACATCTTACCAAACGAACCATAAGTGTAATAAGGAAGCTTCATGATTGTGGTTAACAGTGTCACATCAGCGTCAACTTAGCTTTCTCTTTCTACAACTAACTTAAAACCAACTTATAAGAAAACCGACTTCAAACTCAAATATACCCACTTATACATAGATTTACCTCACATAAACAAAATAACAACTTATGCAACTTAATTTGAGTCCACAAAACACTTCGATCTTACAGTCAACTGAGTCTTCATATACTTCGATCTTACAATCAACCGAGTCTTCATATTTTCCCCTTAGAGACGTGTTGTGTGAAGATCACTATAATATGTAAGACCCGGTCTTGAGTGCCAAGACTCGATCATGATCTGTATTTTTTATAGTCATAAAGTTAGTGTATCTCATACCCAGTGTTCTAAAAGGCGCGCCATGGCGGGTTTTTTTTATTCAACTCCGATAAATTTCTTTAAAAAATGAAGAATATTACATGTAATGATAGCTTATTAACTTTACTCATTATGGACAACGCTTTATGTAAATTTAATATATATGCTATATGATATAAATATATAAATATTTTGATATTTTGTGTCACGTTAAGTCATGCCTTAAAAACGCAAAGGTTTCATCATAGCTACTAAGACGTGAAACTTGATCATGGTACCACGTCACGCCTCATGCTATTTATAACATTGCTTGATAACATCAAATACTCTATACCTTATTGTATCAAAATCCCTTGTAAAGTGTTCATTATTATTTAATTTGTGGTTAAAATTTGTACTTAATCACTTTATATTTCATTTACAAGAAATTATGAGCATTGGAACGAAAAAACACAGGAATTAGACTAATAAAGTATTGACGCCAAGACACAACTACGGCGTAGTTGCCATGATGGGACTACGCCGTAGTTCAATTCATGACCTTTATTGCCTAGAAGAAACTACGATGTAGTTTCAACGATATAACTACGCCATAGTTAACATGAGTCACATTGGGATCCTACGTCTAGTCACAACTACGACGTAGTTGGCCACTATAACTACGTCCTAGTTACAGTTGGCCACATAAAGGAAAGTTTGCATTAGAAAAACTATGGCGTAGTTGACACCTACAACTACGCCGTAGTTGAGTCAAAACCTACAAATAGAGCCCTATATCCTACTCATTCATATCATTTATTCTAAGGGAAGTTCTAGGGATCTACTAGGGTTCTGAGAAAGAAGAATTCGGCTCCATCCATCACTAGTCCAAAGGAGAAATCACTTTTACTAATTTTTTGTATTAATCATTCATCATAGACATTTGATAACATCAAATATTTAATACTTTTTAGTGGCAAAATACCCCCTATATTACCTGCAAATGTTTCACTAATACTCAAAAACGAGATATTTTCTATCATTTTGTAGTTTTCAGGTGAAATGTAGGAAAATGACAAGAAACAAGGGAAAAAGGGATCAAAGTGTAATTATCGGAAGAATGTTACGGCGTAACACCAAAAATAGTTACACCGTCACATATATTAAGCAAGTACGAAGATCAAGGACAACTTTACGGCGTAACACCATATCGAGTTACGCCGTAAACATGTATTTGGAAGGAAATCTTAGCCAAGATAGAGTTACAGTGTAACAACCCTTATGGTTACGCCATAACCATGAAGATCCACAAATATGGAATGAAGATCAGGTACGTATGGAAATTATTTGAAGGTTATGGCGTAACGCAATATCTGGTTACGCTGCAACAATTGCTTATTTATGGAATGTCGTGTAAGAAGGTTATGACGTAACACTTTTATCAGTTACGTCGTAACAGGTTTGATACTTATTAATAGAGGCCTCATTCAAGCCATTTTGACATCACTTCCTCCACAGCCAATTAGAGAGGCGACAAAGGATTTCAACCTTCAAAGAATTCCACCTAGAGTCCAAGGGATATCACACTTTATTTACTTTTTGTATTTAATCGTTCAAAAACGAATACTGTAAGAATTATGAGCTTTCAA